>KN818223.1:257491-512048 GCA_000827485.1 Amanita muscaria Koide BX008
TTAACAATCAACCAGAGGCGGTGGGGCAAAGGAGGACGAAACAGCAGGTGCGGAGTGCAGAAGAAATGCTGGAAAGCATCAAGTTCGAATGTCCACAGGTCGAAGGCATGGAGGCAATTGAACTGGACTATGGGGTATTTGTGACTTGCCAGGAACTTGAACCGTTCTACAATCTGTAGTAGACACAAATAAGGAAATGCTGTAAACAGGTATCAAGTGGCGCAGCCACCGCCCTGCCTCTCTCTATTTCCCTCTTTCTCATGACTGATTCCGCCGTTGCCTCTACCGAAAGGTCTGTACAAGTGAAGCTTGTTCTTCTAGGCATGTATCTCCCATTGTTTCCTGTTTACGACTTCAGTCTTGACCCGTAAAAACAGGCGAGGCTGCCGTTGGCAAGTCCTCTGTGGTATTACGCTTTGTATGCGTTTCAAAGTTCACGCCGACAGTCTCATGTCCTGATTTCGACTTGCTCAGGTCAGCGATGAGTTCCAAGCGAACAAGGAGCCCACTATCGGGGCCGCTTTCTTGACGCAAAAGTGTCGACTTGATGATCATGTACTCCGGTACGAGATCTGGGATACTGCAGGGCAGGAGCGTTTCCATTCGCTGGCGGTGCGTTACTTGTTCCCTCTTCCCTCTTTCTTATTAACCTCAAATGTTAGCCCATGTACTATCGCAACGCCCAAGCAGCAGTTGTAGTTTATGACATAACCAAAGCAGCCAGTCTCCAGAAAGCCAAGTCATGGGTCAAGGAACTACAACGACAAGCGAATCCAAAGATCGTCATTGCTTTGGCAGGGAACAAGGTCGACCTTGTCCAACCCTCGACATCATCCCCTGATGCTAATGCATCTTCCGAGGATGATGGCGAGGCCGACGACGCCACTGCTACACCAGGCGAAACCCCTTCTCCTGAGGGCGAGCCAGAGACACCGAGGCAAGTGCCTAGAGAGGAAGCTCAGGCGTATGCAACCGAGGCGGGTCTTTTGTTCTTCGAGACCAGTGCCAAGACTGGAGAGAATATCGTTGAATTGTTCACGGAGATAGGTGAGTCATCATGATTCAAAGCTTGTTGGCCCCTCTAGCTCAACTGTGTCACAGCAAAGAAGATCCCTGTCGAAGAGATACTATCAAAAGCTACCTCTAATCGCTCTGGAGCAGCTGGCTCTCGTGCTGGTGGTGCAAGACAGGATAATGTAAATTTGGAAGATAATGGTGCAAAGTCCAAGGATGCTTGCAATTGCTGAGACAAGCTATATTATTATGGACACCGTCGCTTCTCCTCTGTTACTCTATGGTGTTCATGCCACAGTACTCCATTTAGTCCTTTTATCCCATACGCCATATCCCGTTTGCAATGTTTGGAACCTTATTTTTAGAGGACAAATGTCAAGGTACTATGAGTGTTCCTGGTTCAACATAAATATGGAATGCATCTTAATCGACATAAGGTGGTGGACGCGTGACATGTTCTGGTTCATGATGGTCTGTATTTAAATAAGGGGGAGGAGCATGTCCATGCGATGGCTGGATATCGTTCGATGAAGGAGTGTGAGGCGGTGGTGGAGGTTCGATAGAATATGAGTCAGCGAGTAATGGCGAGGGATGCGCCGGGGGTGAGAGCCTCAATTGTCCTGGGGAGTGATATTCGGAGTCGATGGAAGGCGGTGGGTCTGAGGGGTCATCTATAGCAGGTGGGGGAGGCGGGGGCTCTTCAGCAATGACAACGTTTTGCCCGTGGTCAAGTATAAGGCCAAGGGCTTCGGTCGAATGGACATCGACTAAAGCTGTGAAATCGGCATCAATCGTTATTTGCACGGTTTGAGGAGGGTTCGAGCGGTGCATGTCATCTGCATGTCCATCGAATTGATCTACGGCAGCAAAACCAAATTCGAGGCCTTCCCCCATAATGATTGGCGAGTGGGGGATTGATTGATACAGGTCACTGTGATCTGTGTCCGGAAGGATGATTTCAGTTTCTGATTCTAAAAATGTCGGTAGACGTGCAGAGGTAGATGCTTCTGCTTCGGACGATGAAAATGGGGGTGGCGCATCGCGTTCTTCGAAAGGTGGCGGTGCTCCGGCAAAGCTTGGGCCAGCCATAGATTCCGAATAATGAGGAACGTCAGTATCAGCATCCTCATGTCGGACAGTTCTTGCAGGTGGTCGGTCATGTTTCTTTTGGTAAGCTTCGTCAAGCGACGCTGCAACCTCGGGAAGCGGTGCAGAAGGAGGGAGCATGGTGACGGGAATGGATATATGGGAGACTCGCTCAGTATGACTTTTCAGGTCAACGAAAGCGACGTGGACATTGATCCTGAATGTTACAGAATGCAGCAAGGTGTTTTGCGTGATGGAGGCACCTTCAGCATCACTTTCCAAACTTCCATAGTCTACACTTGGGGGGTCTTGGAATCGAGAAGAATGTGCCTGGGTGTGTGGCTGATGAAGCACTTGGCGCAATTTGATGTCACGGGAGATGTGGAACCGACATGTTGCACCTGACTGGGCGATGACAGTGCGATATGATGACCCCAAGAATAAGGGCGATGGAGGGCCTTTGGAGTTTGGTAAAGCACTTGTTGAAGTTGACGAGGGTCCATCTGGCCCATCAGTCGTTGGTACCGACAAATCCTCGTCGAGCTCTAGCTCTTGATAGTCACTGCCATCCCTTCTCACTTTGATGACGCGTACCAGTTCCGTTCGGACATTGCGCAAACGTAGACCCTTGTCTACAACAACTTCCCTACGAGGGGGAGGGACGGTGATGTAAATAGGGATGGGTTCACCGACTTTGAATGTTGTTCGTGGGACCTGTACTTCGACCCTAGCCGGACTATCCAGAAAAAACGTCTCCGGTGAAGGGAAGAGTGAATGCAAGTGCGAGCTGTATCTGCGCGTGTGCACAACTGTGCTCTTCGAATATGGCAGCCGGGTCTCATCTGAAGGATGCAAAGTGGCGGTGAGTATATGGGACAAGCCGGAATGGTGAGTTTCTATCGACTGCGGCGTGTCTGGAGTGAGAGGGATAGCGAAGGGAAGACTAGAGGGCAAAAGCGCAGGCCCAGGGGTTGACCTGGAGTCGAACAAGACCACCTGCGACAAGGCGAGCTCTATTTCCCGCAAGTAAGCAGACTCGCAAGTACGGAGAGAAACGGTACTGTAAGGTTGGTCAGACAAGGCATCGCAGTGGAACAGGATTCGTACACTTTCGACCATCGGCCAGGTTCGATATCCTTGATTTGGATCTCGCCTTCTACTGCTGCGCGCTCTCCGTCGACACCAAGGTAACCTGTTTGAAAGTTGACAGAACCAGCAGGAGGCACAAGGAGCAACTGGGTCGCTGTGCCATCGCCTTGAGAGTAGATGGGAGGTGGATGGTCAGACATAAGTAAAATACAGTATTTATGGACACTCGACGCGAGACAGGCTCTCTAGCTCTCCAAACATCACAACATCGCTTAGCACCTCTCGATGCATCAACATCTCCCATGCCATCTCTCGCTGTCCTCCCAGAAGTCCTGTCCCACGCTCCGTCCCACTCTCACCAGCCTCTCCATACCCCATTCCAAACGCCAGTGTCGGCGTCGTCGACTGCCCCGTATCAAACGTGTCCTCTCCGTCGTCTATCATTTTCATCGCTTCAATTGCACGCCGAGCCGCAACCATAAGAGTCTTGTGGTCGGGGAACCATAGGAACTTGCGGATCATCCTCAACATCACCCCTTTGAATCCTAATTTACGATCATTCTTCATCGACTGCTTCAGGCTTGGCGGTGCCAGGAACGCCAAGGAATATATGGCCATAAGTGTTTTCTCAACGTAACAAACCCATGGCTCCCTCACAAGGAGCTGGAAGTCGGCGTCGGCCACCGGAAGACGGTGAACAAGCGATTCAAACAACCGCCGAATGGACGCTTGAGGAACAGCCTGTGCGATCACTTGTCGATTGGAATCCGTTTGACTGATTCTTGTGAACACTTCCAGAGCTGCATCAGCCAGGGAAGGCGGCTTCAGCGATCCATTCAGCTGCACTAATGCGTAGAGCGAGATTGCTTCTGAAGGGTCGACCAAATACGACGCAAGCAAGTCGAAGGCTCGCCTTGCTGCAATCAAGGAGACAGAGGATGACTGCCCATTTGGGGCCAGCTCTGTGTATGGTGCAACGTTGACCAGCGTGAACAACACATCTTTCTTCAAGGCGACGAGGTCGCTTGGGGATAGAGCTGGTGATGCTGATCGGATTCCGTGTTCATTCCGTGTTGTTGAGCATAAGCGGAAAAGTATCAGCAATACCCGTTTGTGCTGGCTCATATATTTTGCATTGTCAAAAATGAGCGAGAAATTACGCAACAGATTCGAAATGACAAGAATCAAAGTTGCCGGCCGCTGACGGGGACCAAATTGTAACTCCTTGTCACCTTGAGCGACCCTGAGTGTTGCAAATGGTCCACCTTCATCCTCGATGATCCTATTGACCAATTCCCGGTTTGTCAGGAAGACCCCATCATCGTCCGACGAAGCGGATGGAGTATCTTGCGTACCCCCGAACGCCGTCTCCTCGAGGAGATCAAGAATTTCTTCAAACAGATCAAGGCATTGTATTATGGGGAATCCAGTACCTTGCGATTGACCCCGCATAGTCGAGAGCAAGGTCAACGTTGTCAGCGCATACGATAGCTCGGGAGCCAACCTAGAACGAAGAGACATCGTAAGGGCTTCAATGTCAACGATACCCCAGTCATTAACGTCGCGAAGAGGACGGATTGCTACATTCGCGTATTCAGCTTCAATGGCTTTCAAGTCCCGGGCACCATATGTGTCGACTTCACGCCCAAGAGGTACGTATTCAATCTTTCGGCGCATAGGTTGCCCTGACTGAGCTACGATTGACGCTGAAGCAGGTTTTTGACTTGGTTCTGTTGAGGATGCTGGATTGGCGGAAGCAGGAGAGATCTACAAGCAAAGAATGAGCGCCAGGTCGATGCAATGACCAATAGACTTGCCGAGTTGTTTTCAATAGGTTCTGACAGTATAGTTCGTCAAAATGTATTTGATCTTGGGTAGATGCCACTTCACCTGTTTTCTGCCTCGCCCGTTTATTATTCCCGTCTTCAAATTCCATTTTGCGCTTAATGCCTTGAACATCTTGATCAAGCACATTTTCACCAAGTTCCAGTGCTGCATCTTGGTGTGGCAGTGGGGGAACTGTATCCGTCAAGGCCAAGCTGTTCACACCAGGCGGACCAGACGGTGTATTGAAACCAGTAGTTGATGGTCTTTGGGTAGGCGTTATAGGGGCATGGGGAGCCTGTGGAGGTGGGGCAGCGGGATTGACTGGCGCATGCATCGGAGCGATATGGTTACCACCTGGTCGTTGCGCTTGGGCTGTTGCACCCGGCTGTGCCATTCCGTGCATACCTTGAACGGGCCGGCCTTGCATCGCAGCGCCACCAGCTGCCTGACCTTGGAATGGAGCACCTGACGGTCGCGGTGCCATCTGCATCCGCCTTTGGTGCTCTGGCATGTTCATGTTACGCTTGTACAGCTCCTCAAACGGATAAAGGATAGCCATATAATACTGGCACAGCATGTTGGCAACGGAAGTTAATCCAGTCGCTTGAGGCTGTGGAAGCTCTTCTGGCAGGTCAAATTGTGCGGCTATAATGCCCCATCCGTTTTTGTTTGTGATCTGATATAATAAGTGTGCCATAGAAAGTTAGAACGAAAGAAAGACATACGGCATGGCCGCCACCATGGTACTGCACGAGCCCCCAAAGTTTGAAGAGATTGACATCCTTTCCAGCGAGGCGGAAAGCGCCCATTTCTGAAGACGGTTCGATAGCCTTCCAGGGTGAGTTCGTAGGATCGTAATTAGGAACTGCAACACCAGTCAGTGCAGGTGGTAGTGGAGTATTGCGCTTCGCCATGACATTTGCAAGGCCTGAGAGGAAAACTTGTTGCCTCTGCCTTAGCTGCATAGCAGCTTGCGCTGGAGTAGGTGCGGCATTGGGCTGAGCCATGGTAGGGTCGAGGAAAGAGGTGTTCACGACGGAATTGGAAGCAGAGGCCATGGCATGGTTATTCGGGATTTGGAAGTTAGCGTTCATGAGATCATGATTCGCGGTGGGATATGTGGCAGAATTCATTCCGCCGAGGTATGCCCCCGAATTTGTTCCGCTTGATGAAGGTCCACGGCTGTTGGTCGCCATTCTGGCTTGTCCCGCCGCATTAAGGGCCGCCATCTGTTTGGCAGCTTGTGTTGGGTCCATATTGAACAACTGCGGGGCGGCGTCAAATTGTTGATGGCCTGGGCCGCTTGGCATGTTCGGTTGCTGTCTGAATTGATGACCAGTGCCATTCTGGGAGCTGTAATGATGATTAGAAGAAAAGGCAAGCAATCATAGGACTTGGCACGCACAGCATCTTCCGAGCAATACCGTGCTGCTCACTTGGTGCACTTGTTTCCAGTTCAAGCAATAGGTCAAAATACGACGTGACACAGGCACCTGTTATATGTTTTCGTGGTGCACTCTTTTATCACAATCAACTATCTTACTGGGCACAAAGAAGTTCCTATGATATCCTAGAATTTTCCGAATCTCGACGCTCTTACCGTAATACTATGGACGGTTGTGAGCGTGACAGTGACATAACATAACACCCAAACTTTAAATGGCCATAACCAAACGCTGCCAGGCCTAGAATGTCGGAAATTGAGGAAATTTTTGCCTCTAAGGGCAAAGCAAAGATCCAAGACCAACAATACTCTCCTCCATCTACCTCTTCTAAGAAAAAGAAAAAGAAAAATACGGCAACGCAAGTCGATAACGTCCCTGCTGAGAATTCACCAACATCGGCCTCTAACAAACGGCCATCGCCTGAGACCGTCATCGACTCCTCGTCTGTCCATAATAAACGTCTAAAGACCGACAAATCGACCAAGTCCCATCCCAAAGCGAAAGTCAGTCGACCTTTGAAGGACGATGAGGATGAGGCGAAATTCAAGGATTCCAGGGGGACTGGACCTCGTACGTCGTGCCAATAAGGTCTGACTGTACTTTATTTTTATGCACCCAGGGCAAACAACGGAGGAGGGATGGCCAGTATACAAAGAAGACGAGCTTGGTATCCATGAGGAAGGAGGAGGTAAGAGTGCCCTTGAGCAATGCCATTTGCTAAATATTCTCTAGATACTCCTCTTTGTCCGTTTGATTGCGACTGCTGTAAGCCTTCGTATGCTTTTTTGACGCGTCCTCACCCCCTACCCCGGCCATCATTCAGGTTTCTGACTTTTGTCATTTAACACCGCGGATATATATCCATTTGCAATGACTTTCTAGTACAAACTCTCTGCAGTCTGACTCACATCTTGAGGCAACGTAACTCGAATGGCTCGATGGTATACTCCTCGAGTTACTTTCCCTTGGGCACGTGGAGTTCAAAGGCGAGCCAAAAGTCAATGGCCCTGTATCAAGGTTTACTGATAAGCGATATGAAACCCTGCCAAAAAGAATGACACATCTCGGGTATGATAGTATGTGAGTTCTATCTCGTTCTGCAACTCTTCAAGTTCGTTATGTGACGTGTGAACGGCTCTATCGAAGCCTTCCAAACCGCCGTCTGGCATTGGTTTGTTGGAGGTCAATGTGTAGCCAAAATACATCTTCCCAGACGCAAATTTGTGTCTTTCCAGTATTTCACGGAAACCATGCAACATAATACGTACTTTGGGATACATGTAATATAGTTTTGAATGGGTCTTCCCGTTTCCCCATGTACATCAATCATCGTCATCGTCGTAATCTACGAGACCAGGCCGTGGGGCGTCGTTCTTTATTTCTTCGCCGAACGGATCAGCTCCCATGGCTTTCTGTACCTCCTCCACTTTTTTCGCTCTCTTTTCTTCGGCCAGTCTCTCTTCCTCTGCCCTTTTCGCAAGGTAGGCTTTAGTGCCAGGCACCTTTTCAGGGTTTTTGCAGATCCTCAACCTGCGATCGACTTCACGCACAGACTCGACGTCTGGTATTTTGCCGGATGACAGAATCAAAGATTTTATGGATTCAACCATTGATGAGAGGGACACAGCTGATGTATCTGTATCGGCGGAAACCTTCGTATCTGCCCACTTTGTTGCAGCATCGGGCGCAACCAGTGACAGCGCAGCAAGAGCAATTTGCGATGGGGCATAAATGAACTCCGTGTCCGTCAACCGGGAGGTGCGTATATGTCCCAAGGCAGCGTCATAGGCAGACATGGGTAGTCTTATTGGGTCACCTGGGAAGTTCTTTAACAGTTTGTTATTGACACAATCCGTTCAGAGAAGCAACGTCCCTGATCACCTGTAGATCAAGCCAGATTCCCCAAAGTGCTCTATGAGCATGCCAGACAGCAAATTCGAAACCAAGGCTTTGGGCAACCAAAAACTCGAGGTCAAGCACATCAGAAGGAGCGGTTTTCGGAATGTGAGACGCGTATGCCTCTATAGAGATAGGATTGTTGGTCGTCTTCGTAGCAAGGAACAATGCTGTTAGCCTGGAACATTCTTGGTACAGTATACTAGTCACAGTTCTGGCTAACGCACATGACACTTTTTGGATGCCAATCCATTACTGTGTTCCGCAGATAAAACCGTTTGAGATACGTAATTGCGGTAGCTTCCACTTCTTCCGGGAATCGAAATAACGCGCATAATTGGGGAATCTTACTGACGTATAGTTTCACCAATAAAAGCTCTTCGTCTGCGTCGAGGAATGACACGTTAGCAGAAGAGCCTGGCTAACGAGTTCGTTTTCAGTGAACGGAAGTAAGCACAGTATATTGGTTAGGGTTACCTCCGCAGCTTCGAAAGTGTTGCGAATGGCGGAAACGGCAGCCTCGTTCAAAGAGTGCCTGATGTGCGCTAGCTTCTCGGGTGAACATCGCCAATTTCTGAACTGAGTGCTAGACTCGTAAAGTGGTTTCTTGACCGTAGCTACAGATTCGTTGCCGTCGTCCGATGTGGAAGTTGCCATGTCAGGGTCAAAGACATAAAGTATCGCAAGGATCAAACAGGCATAACTCGAAGTAGCTACTTTTAGTGTTCTCTCTTCCATGCATTAATCCATTCTACGACTCGCGCAACATTTGACTCCAAATCCTCCATAGTCTCACTCTTTAATTCGACTACAATCTCAGCCGGATACGATGCTCGTGCTTCCTCTAAGACAACTTGCATTATTTCTGCCTCATTATTTTCTTGTATCTTCTTTAACGGATAGCCGCTAGACTCGGATCAGCAAGTGATTAGATTATGCCAGAGTAATACAGACCGTTTTTCTAGTCTATCCCAGAGTCGGGTATGATCGCATGTTAGAACAACGACGAGGTCAGGCCAGCGTTCAGGAAATATATCGCATGTGTGCCAATCGAGAATTACGCCACCATAGGCTACCACTGGTTCCAGGCTATCCAGAAGCTTTTGCAATCCATGAGAGGAATCTTAACCATAGATCCAGTCAAGACTGACTCTGTCCTCGTCCACAGTGTAACTCTGCCATTCTTCATCATACTGATCATAAAGACCATTTTCCTTGACCCAATCTCCGACATTAAGGTGTTGGAGTGTTACTGGTGACTCGTCTGCCAATAACTGAGCATGGGTCGATTTTCCGGTGCCAGGTGTGCCTGTAATAACAATGACGGGTCCCTTTTCGTTTTCGCCGTCTGGAGTGGTGGACATGATGATGAAAGTGACAAATCAGGACATATGCTCTCACGGTGACTTGTCTGCTTGATGGATCAATTGGACGAACCGATAGCTGTCTTGCCCATACATTATTCAAATGCTTTGGGCAAGGATATCCAACTACACCAGTTTCCACTCCTGAGTCGCCCGTTGCAAATCCCTCCTTCTGCTGCAGCAAGTGGGAAACGAATCTCCGCCAGGATAAAGCCGAACGTTCGAAGAATCGAGATCTGCGTACCGGCAGACACCCGTCCCGATGTCTGGAATCCACAAAGAGCGACAGAGCTCGGGACTGCTCAGTTAGAGGATGATCGCGAAAAAAATCAAGAGCAACGAAAAGGCAAAGAAAAAGAGAATAAGGAGCCTCGTCTGAGCGAAGTTCGTTTGAGAAGCGAAGAAATCTCACAGCATAGCGTGCACATGCTTGGGATTGTCCAAAATGGTATGTAAACCAATCAGCGCAATCCGTCCTGTAATCTAAATATTCAGGTCGCCTTTATCTTCACCCTGTCAGTGAAATACATCAATTTCGGCCAACCATGACGTATTTGGACATGCAGTCCAGGAAAAGCAGGCACTCAACAGCAGGAGCGGGTTCTGACTCTGACTCTGATCATGGTCCACCTCCAGACCCAGATGAAGTGCAAGTGCCACCTACTTCAAAGGCCAAGGATAAGAAACCAGTCGAAATGAGGGAAATAAGTGTATCAACCAGGAAAACAGACGATAAAGGGGCGACAGTGGGCTTATCCACTGTGCGAAGGGAAATGCTGCAGGTTATTCGAGCGGAAGAAGACGAAGAATGGCAGAATTATGAATATTGTGATGCTACGGTAAGAACTTGTAATGACCCCGGCCAGTTGTGCTGATCCTCGTCATATAGACAGAGGCTTCGGTGGAAGCAGTGGAGGCTCTTTCTTCGAGTAATAACGCGAACGTGTCATTGCAATGCAAAACCGACATGACTGCTTTTCTAAAAGACATCTCAAAGTAATCTCGACAGCTTCGGGCAGCATTATTGTGCCTTGTATCTTGGAAGGAATAAAACGTCACAATTTTTGTCACACTTGCTTCCTCTCAGCGTCTTCAGCCATGGCCGGCGTTGACATTGACCATGATATGCAGCAACCTTCCTGTGCCTCCAGTGACACTGAACCCGAAACAGATGACTCTCAAGAAAATCCAGCTCTTTCTTTTCCTTCTTTCTCGTCGAGCGCTCAATTTGAACTATGCATCTACGAGAAAGTTATGCAGGCCATCAACGATCTAGAAAATTGTTCTATTGAAACCAGTCAACAGGTAGAGTTATTCGGAAGAAGGAGCGTAAGATCTTACCTCAAGCCAGGATACTTCGACGGAAACATACATCGTAGCTCAAGTTAGCATAATAATCGAATTTCTGCAAGGCTTTTCTACGCTCCATGATGATCAGTGCTACTCTGAACCAGTGATATCTGTATATAAGCGCCTTGGTACGCATATATGCGCTCAACTTCACCCGTTTACTAAAAACCACTGCGCAGTGCATATTTCTTTCGTACACCGTTTGTTTGACCTGAGACAGAAGTACCGTCTGGCGAGGAACACGTCCATCCTTGCCAAGACTGCCGACGTATACTGGGCCGATGTTGCTCTAGCATACCTCGGGCTAGCATCCGTTGCCTTGGCAAGTGGTGACTCGCCAGAGGAATGGAACGCCGCAACTGAAGACAGCCTCGGCAACCATCGACGGGATAATTGCATATTTGCTGCTGTCCAGTTACCAGGTCAGTGTGTCTGCAGTTTGCAGTTGATAAACATCGTTATAACAGAGATTAGAGTCGTGGTCATCTATTCCCTCTGTCATTACTTCGCATAGCACATCGCCAGCTGCTAAAACACTCGCACTGCGTTTGTTGTTTACTGTCTATGTGATGGGAAAGCATTTGAACCACTATGATCCATGGATTTATGATAGGTAGGTGTCTCGTTCTATTGACGAGAACTAATTTATTTTGACATCACAAGCATCGATCCAACAAACCTTGCAGCTACTTGCTTGGAGGTACTCCATCAAAGGGGGTCAAGTGCTTACAGTATGCAGGATACGTGTAGCATCGACGCACAAGGAGCTGTACATTGTTCCATGTTAATTTCTCTTTTCGTTGTCGGTATTGTCGCTCCGTCCAATCCTATCATGTTAAATTCACTCATTTCTTAGATTGCGCGTCAATCTCTCGAAACGCATGACCAGCTTGACCTCATTAGACCGCATAGTCTGGGCCTTCTTTTGGAGCTGATACAAGGTGTCATGACATATGACCTGCAGGAGCCTATCCATCACGTTTCAAATCCTAGAGAGACCCTAAATCCTGCTCTAAATATCCTGATGAGATGCAGCAACATCTTGCCATGGTGCTGGCATTTATGGGCCGATCATCGAATAGCAAATTTTGAATGTGTTATTTACTTGGTTGGGTTAAATTATTTTTCTCATTGCCAAAATTGATGTGATTAACAGACAACGACATGGTTATTTCACTGGGACGCTAGTTCCATTTTCGAACTGGATTCGGGCGAGCATTTCGGTCTTTTCATCCAGACATACCCACAAACTTCTCTGCGTATTTTCCTGGTACCTGATATTTTCTGACCCACACAAGAAACTAACGTCAGATCAGCAGGTCTTGCATGACAGCACCGACTTTTTCAAGGAGCACTGGGATCGGGCGTTCAACAACAGGTCGTTTTTGGTTGTTCTCGGCAAGACCTGCTGGGGCATTTCCAGAGTAATGGAAAGTAACAGCGATGTTGATTCCTATGTCCCTAGCTTGTGCAGTTGTGTTTTGAAAATCTTCATGCACTTGCATTCAAGTGCAATTTCAGAGGCTCTGGTAGGTATGTATGGTATCTCTATCCCTACGAGGCCACTCAGGAACACCCAAGGGCCGGCAGTTAAGGAGATGATATTAAGGTCACTCATTCACATTGATGACCATATATTTCGTACCCAGTTGAGCCATGTTCTGGCTGATATGCCTTCTCTGATGCAACACATGGCAGAAAATGGTAAGGAGTGCTGGCTGCACACGTCTTGGCGCTTATTATAGGAAACAACAGTTATATCGAAGACAAAATGGTATATAGTTTATACCCCTGCCATACGTTAGGAAGGTTGAAGGCTTCGGTCTACTCAGGGAGTCGCGAGGAAAAACAATCGAGAATGATTTGACCCTTACAAGAATTACGCTCAACTTTCTCGCAATTTGTTGGCACAAGAAATCCGAACTCTGTATCATTCGTGGAACAGTGTCAACCTTACTCAACCTAGTTGCCGACCTAGCTTCAACGTCCTGCTCTGCTGGTTCCGCACTATTTGCCGAGCTTGTTAGTGGGTTATTGACGGTACTTTCTATCATCGCTGCTCGCCCAGAATTAGCCATCCACACGAGTGCTGAGCGGCGCGAAAGGCTGTGGGGTCTAGTCATACAGGATTCAAGACGAAGATTTTTAGTTGCTGGTAAGTCAACAGTGCAACAATATAGCCAGCTAATTCGCTATGGGTCAGGAAGCTTCGCAAACTATATAGTGACAGTTGAAATCAACTATGATGTCTTGCGGTGCGCTGAGGCCTGGGACTATTTCTCAAGTATTTTCCTAACCGTCATGCAACGCGACCTTGTTGAAGAGGAAGACCTCGGAATCCTCGTATCTCCTTCGGTCTGCCTTGCACTTATGAAGTTGCTGGGGATCAGCGACCTACTCTGTACGGACAGCGCCTCTTCCAGACTTCTCCAGGAGTTGACGGCAGTTTTCAAGCTGAATTCATCAAGAACTCTCCGTGGACGATAAGCCTTCTGGACAAACTACAAACAGTGCTAGCGCGTGGAGAGAATTGCGATAATGCTTACCTTCACACCCTTTGTCGCCGCTTGACCAGAATCGGCGAGGAGTTATACCAGGAGGTGAGATATGTGGTCATTCGCGTGTCAAACGCAGCGACGTTATACTCCGTTTTCATAGTTAAACCATTTACTCCAAGACAAGCCAATGGGGAATGACAATTGCAAAATATATGATCCTCCAAGACACAAGACCAGACTCTTATACTTGCATTCCCATGTTCATTCTTGTCTGTTACTGATGCCATTAATTCCTGGGACGCCAACATCTTCTCGGCCATGTTAATTTTCCGACGTCAGAACGAATATAATACCATGCTAGCAAATCCACAATACATAAATTCTTGTACAGGAAGGGCGAGGGTATGATACTGTGTATGATACAATACTTAAGTTGGGCAAAAATGGCTAAAAGGGTCCCTTTGTAAGTACTAGTCTGGAATGATAGCGGTTTATATCACGGATCCAAATACTTTGAGGGCCAAAGCACGTAGTACCTGCAATCAAGGTAAGGAGAACCGTTTGCCTCATGAATCGAGCATACTTGCCTCAGCCTTCTGCACAGACCCAAGCTCAGTAAAGACGGCAGCAACGCTTTTGCCCTTAGCATCTCTGATTGCGCCAAGGCGGTTGCCTGCATAAGCTCCAAGCATCATGCCAGGAACATTCGCCACGACAAAACCAAGTCCGCCCCCACATGCAGTACCTATCCAACTCCACCAAGGTGCATGTCTTTCGACTTCTGGTCGCAATAGCTGACAATTGTATGAATAACTAACCTGGATTCGCTCGAAGTTCAGATATACATACCTCGTCGAACACGTCGGCGAAAATACCGTTTGGGTCAGGCTGCGCGTTCTCAGGCTGCGTGTCCGCAGCGCCGGTGCTGGCACCAAATGTACTTGCAAATTGCGTAAAGAAATTGCGCGATGCCCCAGGAGCATCTGTTCTCTTAGTGCGTGCGTTATATAACAAGTCATACTCGCGTCGACGCTTCGGGTCGGACAGCACGTAGTATGCATCGGCAATTGCCTGACAGTAGTCATTTAGAAAATGCGGCATGAGCAATAAATGACATCGTTGACACCTGAAATTTTTCTGTTGCAATCTTTCTTTCCTCTACAGACACTTTGGCCAGTTTATCAGGGTGTGTCCTGTTGAGGCGTGCATGTTAGGGGATCCAAGTTATGAAAGAAGATGAAATCAATAGACTTGAGTGATTCTCTCTTGTAAGCTTGCCGTATCTCATCCTGAGATACTGTCTTTGAGACATTGAGTAACTTGTAGTAATCAGGGAAGTCGGACATGTTCGACGTCCAGTGCCAATGTAGAATGAGGAGTTGTGACGTCACAGCTTATGGAGGTATGTAGCCCCATCGCCGACACGTGCTGTACAACACCCGCAGAATTAAGAACTGTGGTCAGGGTATAGAGATAATGTTGAATGTCATTTGCAAAAGCCGGACCCAATACTTTCATAGCTTCTCAGAAATTTCCCGATCCGTTGCCCGTCATCTGTCTCACCAAGAACATTCCTCTGCCCTCATCAATGCTTTTCGTGCTTCGCATCCCTATAACGCTCTTCGGTCTTGGTCTCCCCGACACGGCAGTCCCACTAAAAGAACCTCCTCCTAGCTGTTTTGTCGGACTTATACTTCTTGTCGGGCTCAATCCTCCACCCGTAAGTTGCCGTAGTAACCTCGATTCTTTTCCTGAATCACCCACTCCTCCCATTCCCGTAAACTGCCTTGCTAAAGTTGTGCCGGTATGCTGCGCTGTCACACCTACACCCTTTGTTGTTGTGCCAGTAGCGGATGGAATCAATGATTTTGTTGGCGATGATGGGGGAGCCAACAATAGCTACTCGTTCTGAGTGACCGGTTTATTAGAGAAGTGCTCATGGCTTACCAAACATTCTCGACACCAGACGCCACCTTCACTATCCGTCTTTGCAGCACTGTCCAGTTTCTTGCCACAGCCTGCTTCCCCCTTCTTCCGTCTTTCATCCGGACTTGCACCTGTACCTCTTCCGATCATCCACAGAGCGGAATTCTGATCCTTCTTTTTTTTGCCACCACAAACCAAACAAGTTGCGTGCCAACGTGTCCCTTGCGGTCCAGGAACGACACCACGTTCCATTGGGGACACCGACGTGTTACAACCGGGACATGCTGTGCGATTGCCGAAACGAGCAATTCCACTGCCGCTAAGAGCGGTAGAGGGAGTGGAAGTCGTAAATTGTGGTTCGTACCGACTAGAAGAATAAACGCTGGCCCTGCTTCCATTAAAAGCGGGCGTTCGATCCCCTGAATTCAGTGCGTTCGCCATACTGCCCCCAGCAGTGTTTCTCGGAGAGTTACCCAAATGCAGCCCACTCGTGCTCGAAGATTTGCGGATGGCATATTTCTGCGGCGGGGCGCACTAACAATGGATATGAAGACGCTTCTTATTAGACCGACACTGAAACTTACCTGGGCGTGGCAAGGTCCTCCTTTCGCCTTGACGTATGATGCTTGTCCTTTCCCGCCTGCTTTGATTACACCTTCGCAAATGCTACACCTGAAGCACTCGACATGGTAATGTTTACTTTCGACTCCCTCTTCCGCAGGGAAGGTGAGATATTTGCCTCCTCCCTTGACCGAGAAGAGAAGCTTGTCGCATTTAGCGCATCTTGTGGAGGCTGCCAACTCATTACTTTTCACCATAGACGACGGGTCTATGGTCTCAGTAGCAACCTTTGCCTTAGGGGACCTGGTTGCAACAGGTATTCGTGACGGTGACGATGCTATCCTATCTGGTTTCTTGCTGGGTGTATGAACAGGTGTTGTTAGTTGGCTGTCTGTTTCTTCAATGATCACACCTATCGAATTCTGGCCACGGTAATCTTCATAGTCCCGGTTCACTGGTAGCTTGCTTTCTTGCCATCCTGTACTAGAGGGAGGTGAGTCTGCTGTGATGTTGGCCAGGTCGGGAATAAGGTCAGGCGTCTTAAGGATTGATGGACTGAAAGAAGCGTCGGACGAGTTACTACTCTCGAGCCCGACATTTGCAATGGGTTGAGTTTGAGATGAGACAATGGGGATCGGCAACCGAGAGCCAATACTTGTCCTATCCACGGTGGGTGATCGCGAAAGTTTCAATGGGGAAGTAGTTGTAAATGACTGCGCTAGGTGATTTAATGGCGAAGTGGTTAGCGATGGAGAAGAATTCGTCGTCGACCTAATGAATCTCGATTTCATTTCTTCAATAGCATCTGGAGTCGGTGCAGGACTACCACCTCTTGAAGTGCTATTGACTTGTCTACGCACTGGAGTCGAGGGTTCGCTTGGGAATCGCGACACATCCGTCCTTTCCAGGCTATTAGAAGGTTTCTCAGGTTCTGGACTCTTGTATCGCTCCGAATGCTTCGAGTCACGACGCGCACGAGAAGATTCCTTCCCAATGGCGTCTAATCGTTGACTAAGTTCTTCCAGAGAAGGACTGCCCTCTCGCGTGTTTCTGACTATTCCAAGACGTTGTTCGAGCTCTTCCAAACTAGGACTGGCTTCGAGGCCCCTCAACCCTAGTTCTGGTGTGACGGAAGGGCTGGTAGTATCGATACCACCAAGGTTTCTTCGACCAATCGGGATACTGTGTTGAGTCTTTTTCGTGGGAGTAGATGGTTCCTGTCCCCGTTGGCGATCTCGGCGCAAGCAAGTATCGAAGCAATCTGGGCATGATGGACGTCCTAGAAGGTCAACCATCGGTGCTTCGCCAATGTTCTTTTGGCACCCATCGCAATTGAAACAACGCTTATGCCAAAATTTGTCTGCAGCGTTTATGAAGCCGCCCTCTGATTTCAACATTAACACAGGGCGTGAGCAACTTGGACAAGTTCCCTTGGAGCCACCGTTATTCACAAAGCATGGGCGGCAAAGAAACCGATTCTCGCTCGCAGCATCAAGAGATTGAGGGTCAGGATAGATCGTTGCATCTGGGGGAAACACCGTATTACATATCACACAAGAAAATGTAGCAAGGGACTCAGCAGGTTGAAGAACTGAGCCATAGACCTTCGCCAAGGTGCTGTCGCATGGAGACGGTAGGACGCCAGCTTCTGGTTTGGGGCCGGTTTGTGATGGCCTGAGCGGTAGTTCAGAGCGCGAATTGGACAAAGTAGTAGCCGCAATATGAGCCGAAATCCTTGCTGAGAGGTCTATGGATGCTGAAGCCGGTATGCTTCTGCTATACCGGTTAGCGGATGAAGCTGAAGTACCAGCTGAGGACGTAGAGCGATCCCTCAGGACGTAAGTTTTGGACCATTTATCTTGGTTCCCAGCGTCATGCTCTTTCCAGGACACAACGGGTGCTGTTCGGTGTGTTGGCGAAGCCTCGTTCCAATGAGAAAACTGGTGCACATACCGACCGCTGTTCCTCCGCATTTACAGCGTTCTCCTGCTACTATATCGCCGCATCTGCGGCAGAATCCCATCGGTGTGTGCAACAAAGATACGTTCACTCTTCATGCTCACTATTACGAACTTGAACCAGATGATCACGTGGCCATCATTGATCAAGCGCCTCAATCAAAATCTTGAGATTCACCAAATCATTCTCATATCAACTAGATGCACCCTCCTATACATGAACTGGAAAACTGCAGTTTCCATTATATCACAGTTTCGAGACTAATGGCTGCCAATCTATCCTTTCAACCTTGACAGATATCAGCAAAGGTCACTTTGTCCGGTAACCTAAATCTCCTCACCAGTTCCGGCCTCAAATCTTTGATGGTTGGAGCACCTAATAACCTCATGCCTGCTACTATCTCTCTCTCTAAAATTTGGATAATTTTCGTCACTCCGGCTTCACCATATGCCTCGCGGAAAGTCAAAAGTTTTCATCGCACTCAAGACTCAAAACTCTTACCCCTTGTGCGTAGAGGAAAGGTCTTCCGAGTCCAACTGCCCGAGCTCCAAGGCACACTGCCTTCAGCACGTCTTTTGAGTAATAGGTCAGCTTTCTTGACGCCCTAGATCCTTAATCAACTTACCAGTGCCACGATAGATACCACCTATTTGGAATCAGCGAGGAACTGCGCAAACTGCATCACGGACCGTCAATATACACTAAGAAACGGTAAATTAAGGCGATATTCGGGATGTAGGTATCTAACCTTCTAATTTGCTAAAGACATCTGGCCTTTGCTTGCGTAGTCTATACAATACCTCAATTGGAGGCAAGGAACTTGAAAATGTTTTTGAATCATTCCTGATTATATTGACGGGACTCACTATTCTAGTTGCCGTCCTGCGTGTTGATAATCAGCTAATACATTACTCGACCGAATCAGGATACGGACTGACCACCGTGGTTCGATAACAAAATAGCATCGACACCTGCTTCGGCTGCAAGCACTGCATCCTGTCGTCTGTCGTGCACTACACACCAATTCTGTATGGAATCCCGCGTACCTCAACACATTGAATCCCTTTCAAGTTTTAAGCTTGTATCTTTGCATCTTAGAAAATGAAGCGGTGCCAACCTTTAATAGCAATCGGCAGTTTTGTGATGCTTCTCAACCAAGGTATCGTCTTAGCACAGATTCAGCGATGGGGATAAACCAGAGATATCGACGCACTCTTTCCCATGACATATCTCTATCATCATTTGCTGTCAGTGCACCTGCCGTACCAAGATGATTAGCCCCGTCAAGTGAGGGCATCTCTTCAGAATAAACGGGTGAGCCACCGCGTTCCTCATCCTCGAGAATCCAAGGATTGCGGATATCTCGTTCCCTGCTCCCAGCGACGATGGCATCCACAGTAAGGAAGATGGCCTTATAACCCGCTTCTTCGACTGCACGCACGCGTCTTTCAGCTACCATATCATCACGATTTTTGTATAACTGGAAAAAGAGGGCTTGACCCTGGCGTGCAGCTTTGGCGATTTCATTGAAGGATAATGATGCGTTAGAAGAGACCATCTGTATAATCTGCTTTGACGGAGATGTATATATTCCTCGAGTAATGTTGATCTCGCCGAGGGGATGTCCTAATTTGGCTAGGGCGGCGCCAGAAACAAAAATTGGGAGCGCAGAACTGTAGCCAAGAATGGTCGTGGATGGGTCGCAGTACGAAACGGGTCGCATGACACGCGGGAGGAAAAAAAATCGCGTGAACGCGCGAATGTTCTCGGCGTGAGCTACAGAGAATGAGCTTGAGTCCTCAGATTGCGATAAATACATACTAATCTCGTCGTCCGCCGCAGATGAATAATAAGCCCATGCTTTGTGTGATAAGACCTTTCTAGCGATCACCTAGAGTGCCTCAAGCATGACACTGACCGAACAAATAATAAGGCATTCATTACCTCCATGTCTGCCAAGTTGAGGACTCGATAAAGTGGTGGTTTATGTTTGTGGGCCTCCTCAACGCGAGCTTGATCCTTTGTTTTAGATTTTGCCTCTGCGATGATGGGGATCGAGCCCAGGTGTGCCTCAGAAGGGAGGTGGCTCAGGGCATCGGGAGCGTGGAATGTGTCAAAAGGCTCTGTGGCGTCTTTGCCTGCATAGTTGAGAATAGCTTGAGGACCACCAGGATGTTCCTAGTACGTAAAATATTGGGATGATCAATCAAAATACCTATAAGTATTTGAATGGACACGGACCGGTAAGAATTTTGTTACATCGTAGACTTGACCATGTATTATGATCCAACAAGAACTGAATGAATAGAGGTTTAAAGAGAGCATATAAGAGGAGAAAGAAGGACATACGCGGCTGTATTATGCGCTGCAACCTGCTGAGGGGTCCAGGAGGTCATTGCAGGTTGGAAAGTGAACCATGCATGATGAACCTGGGGTTAGGAAACGATGCGGAACTCCCCGGCCACGATCAAGATCCACGTGATCGCGCGTTGTTTGTGCTTGTTGAACATCAACTACATTTGTCGTCTTCTGACACGCCTTTTGTCTAACGACACTCATGCCGCCATTACCGTCCAGGAAAACTCTCGAGGCCATGAAACGTGTCGACCTGCAGAAGCTTTGCAAGGTAATTGTCCATATTACTACCCCCGAATTGCGCTCACAACACCTAGGATTACGGCGTTAAAGCAAATCTCAAATCCGAAGCACTTATTGATCTCCTCCTTGATACCCAGTGCGTATGAAATCTCCCTGCTGTTTCTTTACCGACACATGACGGCCTAGATCTGCTGCAGTATCAAGACACAGCACTGCCACATCTAATCCACCACCTAAACCTCCTACCAGCCGGACTAGTGTTTCAACCCGGCAATCAAGTCGTGCAGGTCCAAGTCGAGTAACATCGATGATTATTCATGATGTAGACGATGAAGAGGGACAGAGCAGAAAGCCTAGTCACGCAGATGCAAAGAATCCACCCGACAACACCAATCTGTCGCGTTTACCAGAAATACCTCAACAGCAACGGCGGCCAACGTTCACAGTGCCAGCAATTAACCGTACTCGGAAAGCAAAAGAATTACAGAGACGTTTGGGCGTCGGAAAACCTGTTGCAGCCGGCGGTCCTGGGCCCCGTACCATTACCAGATCGACGACATTATCACGAGGGAGACAAACGAGACTGAGCAAACCATTCAAAGCGGAGGTCACTATACCTGAAGAGGGTGAGCTTTAGAGAGAAGGCATGATAGAGGGGCAGCTGATCACCTGGCTTTTTTCTTAGAAAGTATACCAGAACCCCCACTAGAAACCACGGCCCAAGGTAATCGTGAATGTACCCATTGAATGGTACTTTTCCCATTAAAACCTGATCCAGAAAATGAAGGCGGAATAACGACAACAGATGTCTCAGAGGTCAATGCGTCAGCCGAGTCGTCAAGCTCGCTAGCTTCATTGGCAGCCATTGACGAGCATGTAGCCAATGCAGTAGGACAAGTGGCTCATAGCAATTCTTTCCAATGCTAACAATGCCCTAGCTAAGGCCGTTACACGAGCAATTGCAAGCTCTACGCACGGAATTGGGACAGATGCATGCGTTAAATGCAGAAGTTGCCCAACTCAAGGTTGAAGTGGAGCGCCTCAAGTCTCATAATGCAATGATGCAGGATGAGGATCCGACTACTCCCCAAAGGGAGAATCCATTACCTAAAAAGCCTCATGGGCCTGGGTAAGTGTTTAGTTTTGTCCTGCAGCATCAATTCATTCCCCTCTCAAGTGGTCTTGGTATTCCATCGACTGTCAAAATCCCGAATAATCAGGCACTCGTATCTGATGCCGCTTCCCGGCCACAAATTACCCTAGGAAAACGTGCAAGGCAACTTTCGATATCAAACTTGGAAGAGCCCGCTGATCAGGGAGAATTTATGGAGAGGGAAGATGGTGCGCCTGCCCTGAAAAAAGCAAAAACCTCACTTTACCCCAATCACGACTTGACAACGAGCGACTATGATAATCACATGCAGTTGCGTAAGATGACACCACCCGGATTTACTGTTTTCAGGGAATCAAACGAACCGCCAGAGACTGTTGCCCGCCTGTCTGATTATATTACTATGCCCTCTCCGCCAGGAACCACTTCTCCCCCAGAGTATACTAGACAGGAGGCCACTAATGGGCCAGAGAACCGGAATCCATCCACATCTTCATTTGCTCCGATGCCTTCAACTCCGGAGCCGCAACTCGACTCTCATCAACAATCTGTGTTCCACTTGCCAGCCTTATCTTTTTTCGAGCGCCCGCGATCACCTACCCCAGGTAGTTGTGGAACGGGACGAGAGACTGAAAATGGAATTGGCTCGCTTGACAAGCAGCGGGTGGATATGTTGCGACAATTTGGTTTGCGTCCGCTCAGCCGGCCAGAGTCACGGGTGCCAAGTACCATAAATCCAACGATACTCACAACTGGCAAAGAATCAGATGTGCCCACAACAAGTAACGACATTGCAGCAGGTCTTGGCCTCCGTGCGATCTCATCCTCCGTTTCTTCAATACCACTGGATCCTAACGAAGCTCCGCCCATGAGGGTAACAATGTATGGGACTGAGCTGGACGGCGATACCAGGTTCGGTGATTTTGGCGTCGATGGCGTTGCTACTGGATTCTGGAACGGTGGTAGATTTTGAATCTTGAGTATGTTTACCTCTGCCCTGATTTACTTAGCATCTGAAGATGATATTTAGGTTGGATTACCTCTGAAAAATCTTTGGCGAAGTTGGACTGTATATAAATATAGTGAATAGTGTTTTTATCTATCGGTAATTTTACAAGACGGAACCAGGTCCAATGTGATCGTAAGGGTATTATGAAGCTAGGGTTATTAGATCGACGGGACAAAAGAAAGCACTTCCTCATAAAGCAGCTCTTTTAGTTGGTCTTTGGATAGATCGTCCTTGTGCACTATTCGATGATGACTTTGGTCAGTCATAGATAAAAACGCAAAAAAAACTCACTGTCGAAATCAAAGTAGGATGGTTCGAGTGGCGTTGCCGCTGGCTCGTCCTCCGGATCGTGCTGCATAATTTAAATGGTCAGTAAGAAATCCATCAAGGCACAAGATCCATTTACATAAGCCGAAACATAAGGGTGCTCAAGTGCTTCGTCAACTGTCATTCGCTTCTTGGGATCAAAAGTCTACGATGAGTTATTAAGCGCATTGATATTGAGGGGAATAAAATCCCAAACCAATGTTTTCGTCAAGAAGTCGATTGCTTCTTTGGATGCTTGGGGGAAGAGGGACGTGAATGGTCTCTTCTTGCGAATCGGCAAAGCACGGATGTAATCCCGAGACCGCCGAGAGGTGATGGCATAGAATTCGTCCAGACTGGGAGTCCCAATGACATCCAGAATAAGATCCAGCTGGTGGCTGTAGTCACGACCAGGGAAGAGCGGTCTTCCGGTGAGCAACTCTGCAAGAATGCATCCAACAGCCCAGATATCGATCGCTTTGGTGTACATTTTAAAGGAGAGCATGATCTCGGGGGCACGGTACCACCGGGTTGCCACGTATTCGGTCATCAGGCCGACCTCCTTCCCGGGCGGGATGCTCGTCTTGACACTTCGGGCAAGACCAAAGTCGCACACTTTAAGATCGCAATTGGCGTTGAGGAGGAGATTAGCAGGCTTTAAATCACGGTGGACGATATCAGCAGTATGGATAGATTTCAATGCGCGCAGAGTTTGATAAACGAAGTACTGAAGAGCGATCAACACCTCGCCACGTCGTCATGGAACAGCAACGTACTTGGCAGTGATCATCTGTAAGCGACTGGGTGCGGATGACACGGTGCAAGTCTGTCTGCATCAGTTCCTGAATGACTGGCCAACTTGTCAGATTAGTCGTTATCTCGAGGGACCTCTTACGCACAGTATATTTCCGTGAATGACTCCAGAGACGGAGGCTTGACAATGTCAAGAATGGAGATGATCTAAGGAAAAGACATCAGTGATCTGGCAGTGAACGGATGATGTACATGCATTCTCATTGACACAGGTATCCGAAAAGAACTTGAGCAATTTCAATTCACGTAACGTTCTGAGACAGAACAATGTATGATCGAAAGGAAGAATTTTTTTGATAGCGACTTGACGGCCGGAGGGCTTGTGAATCGCCGCAACCACGGTGCCATACGCGCCCTCTCCGATAGCGTTCAAGATCTGATAATCGTCACCTTGTTTCCAAGTTGGGTGAGTGAACAATAAGGAGGGACGAACAACAAAAAAGTACCGATCTCGAACTTGGGAAGGGGTTTGGCAGGTTTGCGGGAAGACATGATGAAATGAGCACCGCCGCAAAAAAAGAGAGGTAGCTTAAGTATTGGCTGTGGCTCAAACTTGGGCAGTGTGATGGGAATCCTGTATCAGATGGTAACCTCTGCATAGTGACTGCATCCGGCTATTCACTTCATCCGTCCATTGCGAGACAACATCGACGCCGACAACTCTGTTGTCTTGACAATAACAATACAGACAAGGCCAGTGCTACATATATAAACCTTTTGTCCATCATGCCCATTTCTCCACTTCTTCCTTTCTCTTCTCATCTGGGCTGCTCGCAATCCCGGTCGATTGGCGCTGGTTTTTTTTCTCGTTTCCCTGTAACCTTACGCGTATACACGACTACTACTCTGCCCAATGTTTAGCCTATCTCGTGTCTTGTCTTTGGGCCTGGTTGCTCTCCCTTATGTTTCCGCTGTTGTCCACGATGTTCAGGTCGGCGCCGGTGGCCAGTTAGTCTTTTCTCCAGAGGCAATTGTGAGCGCGGCTTTGTTCCCATCATTCCCGCCGCTAATAATAGGTGATTGTAGGCTGCCCAACCTGGTGACCAGGTAGTCTTCCACTTCAACCCAAAGAACCACACGGCTACCCAATCGTCCTTTGCAAACCCTTGTGGTCTGAAGGAAGGAGGTTTCGATTCTGGCTTGTTTGTGCCCATTGAATCGTGTTCTGTGCTTCCTACTGAGTAACTCCCTTTGCCAGTGAACCCGTTGCGGCAAACTCAACACAGGCACCTCCCACGTTTGCCATTAGTGTCAATGATGTGAGTCAGATTATTACCGGGACGACCATCTAATATAACTTTTGATTAGACCCAACCCATATGGGTGTATTGCGGTCAAACTGGCCATTGCGGCAAAGGAATGGTCTTCGCGGTTAACTGTGGCGCTGATGGGTCTGCTAATTCATTCACAAACTTCAAGAAAGCTGCATTAGCACAAGGGGCTGCCGCCTCGACTGGATACCCCTCCCCTTCCACAACAGCTACTTCTCCTGGCACAACGTCTACTGCGTCTGCAGGGGGTCAAGTCCACACAGTTATTGTTGGAGGAACAAACGGATTGGTTTACACCCCCTCTAACATCACAGCACAACCGGGCGACATCGTTACCTTTGAATTGTAAGCCGCAAAAGCAATTGAATGTACATTTCTAACATACATGGCAGCCACTCAAAGAACCACACAGCCACACAGTCCAGTTTTGGTGCTCCATGCACCCCGCTGAATGCCAGTGGGGCAACTGGCTTCGACTCTGGCTTGTAAGCTTCCCATTTTCATACTCGCTGTCTTCACTGATCTTTACCGCTGCTTAGCTTCCCTGTTTCTGCTACTGCGACAACGTTCCCAACTTGGAACTTCACTGTCCAAGACACGAACCCAGTCTGGGCATACGTACGTTTTGAGGTCGTTTCTACTAGCTAAATCTTGATTTGTGTTATTTTCAGTGCGCTCAAACGGGTCACTGCCGTTCTGGCATGGTGTTGTAAGTACCGCTCATCTAATTTGACTTGCAGTCACTGAGGTAACACGACTATAGCGCCATTAACGCAGATCCAAATTCTAGTAAGAGTTACGATGCTTTCTTGAACAACGCCAAGTCAGGGGCAAATGGAACATCGTCCGGCTCTTCTTCCGGCTCTGCCTCGTCCGGATCACCAAGCCCAACTTCGAGCAGCACGGGATCGGGCACTGGTAACGGAGCAATGTCAGTTAGTGTTGGTGGTGCTGGTGCCACATTTGCAACGTTTTTGCTGCTTGCTTGGATACTATAGTAGTCGCTAGCATGAGCCTTAGTTATACCCTAGTATTCGTTTCTGTAATGTTCGCTCGCTAATAATTATCTCCTGGAAGAGAAAATATAGATCAAGTGGAATACTAAAATACATCGCTACAAGAAGAATAAGATAATGGTCACGGAACTGTTGCACCAATGTGAAACAGCCTTTAAGTGCTGCTGACCATCGATTCCCTAGCCTTTTGTTCTTTCTTTAGTCGCTTTCGTTCCTTTCTTGCTTGCTCTTCATCTATAGCCTTTTCTTCTGCCTTTTCTTCCGCCTTTTCGTCAGCGGCCTTTTCTTTTTCCTTCTTCTCCTTTTTCCGTTTCTTTTTCTCGGCCTTTTCCACGTCCTCTGGCACCTCAGCAGTGTCGACTTCCATTCCCTCTGACTGGCGTTTCCGTTTCTTCTCCTTTTCTTTCCCCTTGCCCTCTACCTTCTCTTTTTCAGGCTCCTGAAGGGGGGCTGTCACAGCGGGCGCTGAAACTGCCGAGGGACCGGCTACTGGCTGTTCCCGATTGAGATCCACATAGTCTCGAGCCCAGTCAGTGGGAGTCACGCCATCAATCTTTTCCCCGTGTTTTCCAAGCTTTCCGTCTTTGATCATCTGCTTTTTCTTCATGGCCATAGGACCGAGACCCCATCGTCGGGGGTAAGTGTCACGTTCCATGATACACCGCTTAACCTTTGCAACCACGCCATGATCACAAGAGCTTAATTCTGCAGTAGACATTTGGGCTATTGCCAATGCAATTCCTTCACCTGGTTGCGATGTGTCAGACTCGCGGCGCAGATCGAGTGATATTCATTACCTTTTGTTGTCATAAGAACAACTTCCTCATTGACGGAGATGTCATGCTCATAGCGCAGGAGGCCAGGAATCATGAGCTTAGCGCCATAACACACGGCATTAACAGCGCTGTCTTTTACAACAATGCGCTTGTACCCCACCAACAAAGATTCTAGTGGTCTGATAGCGCGTCGTAGATACGATTCTGTGAAATACCGATGCAGTCATGTTAGAAGCCGTAGCAATTGATTGAGACATACCATCTCGCGTGTTGTCGTAAAGCCACTGTGCATCCAATACATCGTGCATTGTCACCATATCATCATTTTCGGACATCGCTCCACTCCGAACTCGTCGAAGTTCTTGCATATGCCCGCCTACCCCCAACAACAACCCCAAGTGAACACATAGGGTGCGAATATACGTGCCAGCTTCGCATGACACCCAGAAAACGGCAAGATTCCGTTTCTCATCAAACTCGAGCAACTTTGATTCATGGATGGTACGAATTCGCAACTGGCGTTTGACGGCTGAAATAAGGGGAGGCCGTTGAAAGAGCGCACCCGTAAGAGTTTGAAGAGTGCGAGGAAGAGCCGTCGGATTTGGAAGAGCACTGTGCAGACGTAGGACACAAACGTATTCCTTACCTATACATCATCTGCGTCAGTCACTTGAAGGAACCGCAACCGACCCAAAACTAACCTGCACCCTGTTGTGACTTGACAAGCCGCGTTGCGCGATCGATACAGACAATGAGGCAACCTGTGACTTTGGGATCTAATGTTCCACTATGCCCCGTCTTTTCGACACGCAAAATCCGTCTCAACCATGCAACTACCTCGTGTGACGAGGGATTAGATGGTTTATCAAGGTTGATGACACCAGACCTATTGGCCGCTCATCAGTGCGCGTTCTGGAACACAGCAGAAAAGACGCACTTGATGTAAGTTTGAATGTCCCGCTTCAATGGGCTGCAACCAGATGGTATAGGCGTAAAATGGTTGGACCGTACTTCCAGTTTGTCATAGTTTTTGAGAAGAAGGGGCCATTGGGATGTGTCAAGTTTCGGGGCTACTTTTTCAGGCTTTATTGCATAGTCCCCATCGAGCTGAGCGGACGCTACTTGTTCCCTTGTGAGTGCGGCCATTGACGACGAGCGGGAATTCCAAATTTTCTTGGTAAGGCGTATCCATATCCAGTAATTTGCCGACGGCCATCGGCAGGCGTTTTCCGAAACCTTGTTTGGACAACTGCACAGTTACCGGGTCGGCCAAAGCATTCCGCAGGAACTTTGGCAGCACACAAGGTATCACTCTTCAAGCCCATCAACATGGTTAGTAGCACCTGGTATCGCTTTGCTGAGTTCCCTTCTCAGTAGGCTCACACTGGGTTCTTTCTCTTCTATCTCAGCCCAAAGCTGCTACCGGAAAAGCCGCCCCTCCGAAGAACAAGTTCGTTATTGACTATTCCAAACCCGCTGCCGACGGTGTCTTTGATGGCGCAGACTTTGAGAAGTATCTTCATGACCGTATCAAAGTCGACGGCAAGGCAGGTCAATTAGGTGAAAACATCAAGATAACTCGCGATGGTATGTACTGTTTTTTCTTCTTCTGAGCGCTCATCACATGCCGTTTAGGTTCCAACAAGATCACCGTCACCGCTAGTATCGCATTTTCTAAGAGGTATCTCAAATACCTTACCAAAAAGTTCTTGAAGAAGAACAGCCTTCGTGACTGGATCCGGTAAGCTCCAATTTATGAGCTAAAAATGAAAATGTTTCTAAATGTTTTCAATAGCGTTGTGGCAACGTCAAAGGAAAACTACCAACTGAAATTCTATAACATTGCGTACGTCGAATCAAGTCACGTTCCTTAATGCGTTCCTCACCTGGTTTAAACTTAGTGCAACTGCCGACGATGATGACGAGGAGTAAACATGCATCGTGCATCTAACCACGCGGAAAATGTAATTACTACGGTTATATTATATTATTGTGTGAACTCGTATAGATCAAGAACGAATAATGACTGAAGGATGGTCATCGGTATTTTTCACCCATCCTAATACTGATATTGCCAAGTCGTTCCATCGTACTTGCGATTCTGTCAACACTCGGCTCCGCATTTGATGAGACAATAACGAAGACAATTGGGTCCTTAACAGTTTCAAGGCAATATTGCTTTTGGGCGAAATTTGGAAGCGAATTTTCTTGTCAACCGTGACAGTATCAGCAATCAGCTAGAAAGAAAAGTGTATGTCAAAATCTGAAGATATAGCCTCGGGCTTCATACCTTGAAATCAGGTTCTCCGCATAACAGGATCAGGGACAAATCATCGACAGGCCCGGTCTCCCATACATACAATTTCTTCGAGTGCCTGATAGCGGAGTGGGTGAGATAACCGATCACTAGGCTTCGCGTTCTGAATTACTTACATGACTGTGAAGTAGGCAAGATAGTTGACATCGAGATCGGCAAGCTTTTTGTTGAAGTTCACGGAAGAGGGATGGAAGGTAACTACTTGACTGTTCGTTACAGTACGTAGTTGGCCAACCGCCGTGTCGACCGACAGTATCTTGGGATAAAGCCCGGCAACGAGAGCCGCGTTCAATAAAGCAACATTGGAGGAATTAACGTCGTACTCCGAAGGTACGTTTACAAAGCGGGTTCTGTATCTCCCATAACGAGCACTATGGAAGGCGTCAGCATTATTTAAAAAAAGCAGGACTTGAACGTACTGGCTCAGTTCACGGATGAAACCTTGATCTACGCGAATGAAGGATGAATCAATGAGGTATCTGGTCGAGGGTGGTTAGAAACAGTTTGTGTTAAGAGAGCAAATTGTTAGGTACCCCAAGAACTGTTGGCGGAGATCTTCAATCTGTTGTAAGTTCTGTCTCTCTGATTAGGTCCCCAGTGGTGAATTGTGTGGGTGAAATTGGACCAATACCTGATGACTTAAGTAGTTCGTGCGACAAAACCTCTTGACAAAACTAGAAGAAACAGATGACGCATGCCGCCAACTGGAGAAGGCGTTGTGTATTGTAAGGAAATCAGAATTCTCTGCCAAAAACATTCAGAAGAGGCCAGAATGTCACCAGCCATCAGTAATACGAACCAGTTTTGAATGAATTTTTCGCTCGGTCAGCCTCCTGCTCCAGCCCCAGTGGTGAAAGAAAAGGAGATTTGGAATTAAGAGTCGCTGCGATAGTAAGTGCAGGGTCCAGGCATCGAAAAAGGGTTGCAATCAACAAAAATTTGCCTAAATGCACATCAGTCGGCAACTTGCTCAGTAGTCTACCCATTGGAGTAATCTCCTCCATCGGGGTTAGAGCGCGGACCTGGGTGAACAATGATGCTTCGCCTTCAGGAAACAGAGAAAACGTACCTCAACGAGCATAGAAATCGCTCGTTGCACGTTGATAGAAGCCGGTGGATCCAATGCTCTTGAGAGGACTTCATCAATGGAAGAACCGAGTTTCACTTTCATAATCTTGATGCGCAAGGCAAGGTCAGATAAGCTAAGCCGTAGCATTTCCGGAAGGGAATTGTCAGCCATCTAGAATACTAAGGTTAGTTTATAACATCGACACTTGCAAAGCGGTACCTGGGTGTCGTGCCTCAACTTTGTGAAAAGATGGAAGCATAGGCCTTGCTGCACACGACCTGCCCGACCACGCCTTTGGGCGGCATTGCTCTTCGCAACGTACGTTTCAATTAGACGACTGATTTGGCGCTTTTCATCGAATCTCATCTCTCGATGCTTTCCAGTGTCAATGACACATGTAATGTCAGGGATAGTTACACCAGTTTCAGCAACATTGGTGGCTTCCTTGAGTTAGATGTACATTCAACGCTTGGTGATGGGAACACGTACAAACCACTATCTTCCTTATCCCTCGAGGTGGAATCTCGAAGACGGCACTTTGACTCTCACTTGACAAAGACGAGTGCAATGGATAAATACGGAAGTACTCCTCGTTTCCAAGCAATGCGTGTTCGTTTAGGAGGTCAATTAAGCGACGAATCTCCGCTAAGCCAGGCATGAAGATTAGAAGGGCAGACGAGTAAGGAACGTATGAAGCATCCTCGAAGCAGATTTTCTCGATCAAACGGACAATGAGCTCGTATGGGATGAGTCTTTCGTTCAGCAAATTGATGGTTGCCGTAGTTTCAGCGGAATACCGTTTACTCAGTTTAACATTGGCATCTGGTGCAGGTTGGTCCTCGTCGTCGTCCCCTGGCGTCAGATCCTCAGACCATTCTGGCCTGTTTTTCCCTTGGTAATATTTGTCGTACACTATAAGATCAAAGGTAAGCAGAGACGGAACAAAACGTCCTAACTTGCGCTCACGTCGTCGTGCATATGGAGAGTTGTCGGTGATTTGCCATTTAGTCATTTCCACTGCATCTTCCAAGTATCGCACGTCCACGGGGTAAGTCCGCCCGGGTACGTGAAGGGTCGGGCAATGATCAAAATACGCGGATACCTTCTCTGCATCGACGGTGGCGGACATGAGAATTACCCTTAAATATGCCCTTTAGCCGGCCAACTAGAATATGTCATTAGTACATACTTCAAGTCGTTCCTGTGGCTCAGTAGAGATTTCAAAACGATCAAGAGAAAATCAGATTCGATCGTGCGTTCATGAACCTAAGTCAGTTTGGATTGTAACTGACATCGACGACTGAGAAGGAATCGCTGACCTCGTCGATTATAATATGCTGAGCGAGATGTTATTCTTCATTGATGCTGAAGCAATGAGACTTACAGTAATATCGTCAAATGCGGTCCCTTGGCCACCATGCCCTGTGCCGGCTTCTAGCATTCGAAGGGCAATGCCGGTAGTTACAAATGTTAGTCGAGTTGTACGCGATGTATTGCTTTCAAGTCTGATTGAATAGCCAACTAGAGAGTTGAAGGTCCCCACAGCATTCGGTGGCTCTCCGAGTTCCTGAGATACACCTATTAAAGATTGAGAAATTATATGACTAAGTATACATTTGGAAAGGTACGTTGTGCAAGGGAGATAGCTGAGATGCGCCGTGGTTCAGTACAGTATATCTTGCAGTGTTTTCCTCGAGAAAGCTGGTCTTCTAGTAAGAAGGCGGGCACTTGCGTTGATTTCCCACTACTCGAGCTGAATAACTTACAAAAGCGACAGCCAAAAGCACTTACCAGCCGGTCTCACCGCTTAAAACTAGAACCTGCGATGATTCTAATATGTCAAGAATTTGGCTCCTATATTTGGAGATTGGCAGTTGATTGCGTAGTAACTGCGATGTGTTTAGCCAAACTAGATGCCACGCAATCTCTGAAGACTTACTAGCATTCGTTGGTATTCTGAAGAGGCCTGACGTACGCGAACGCTTTCTACCAGTCTCTCGGCTGCGTTTGATTGGAACGGTGATGGGCGTAGTGGATGACGTTCCTCAACAGCTGTTGCTTGCTTGGACGCTCGATCCGTAACCTATGCTCTCTTTAGACACGATGACTGAGCACGTCGATTTACCAGACTTGCCTTGCTCCCTGCTTCCAATTTTGGTTCTATGATAGATCGTAGTTTCGCCCATAATGCAAGGTTTGTAGTGTTTTCAGTTGACTTTCTTGCATTCTCAAGCTCTTCCCACAAATCTCGGAACGCGGGGGGGAGTGGGCGGGAGAAAGTTGATCCACTTTGACTAAAAAACCTATCGGCAGAAGGGAACGACAACGCGTGAAGAGCAACCGTAGCGATGTATTGCTCTGCCAGATTTTCTTCTCGACATGCTACCTCAGTCATTGACCATGTCTCTGTCCTTTGTCCATTCCACCTGATACTGACAGAGGCTCTTCTCGCACGGCTGCTCCCAGAAATGATGCCATAGGTCACAACAGCATAACGATCCTTCTTGCCAACCGTCTCTTGCAGCAATGCCTTCGGACCGCGACCTGACCAGTGTTTAGGTAAATCCTCCATATCCTTAATACTAATCGTGATTCCTTCTGGTGTTATCTCTGTACTCGGAGCGTCAAGCATTTCCAGAAGGTCGATTTCATCGCCCCCAAAGATATCATCTTCCTCGATCTGTTGTTCAGACGGAGTGGCCGTGGCTTGAGTTGCACTGCGCTTGTCTGACTTGCTGATTATTGTTGGCATCGGCGTTCTCTCTGTAATCGTCGACTCTCCTTGCAGCCGTTTCCGTAGGGCGACGTTGTCTGCCTTGTTGCGCTTCAATAGATACAATTCTTCTGCTTTGACTTCTTCGAAAAGATAGTCCCGTTTGACGGCGTCGATACGTTCACGTAGTTTAGATAGCGTCGGGGGATGAGCAATGACCTTGGCTCGACAGTAACTGACCAGATCGTCATGAAGAAGCTTCAGCCGAACGTATTCATGAGTGGGATCATCATCTTCGCTTTCATTCATAGACTCTCCGATTGCGGCTACTTCTTCCAATTCGAGTTGCTCATTGTCTGCTGAAGATGGGATATCCGAAAGGGGAGTGGAGCTCGGGCGGCTTTGTGCACCAACCGTGGTGGCGGCTGTAGCAGGTGACGCGGGGACTGATATGTCGGACAGCTGAATCCCTGAGGCGTGACTAGATAAAGGCAACGATTTCGGTGTTTGCCCGCCGTTGATGCCTGAATAGTTTTCCTATATAAGTCCGATGATTCTATAGGGCTTCTTCTGTGTACCTTCTAATTCCTCTTCTGGACAATTTACATAGAGCTATGTGCGATCAAGTTTCAGCAAGACATGAGGCACATTGTACTCACCCAGTGCAGGGCACTCTCAAGGTCAATCCCATTGATGTTTTTTAAGCACTCCTCTACTCTCTCTTCCGAAAATCCAAGCCTGCGTAGGGTCCCGTAGGTTACCCCAAGCTTAGCAATAGCTTTATCTTCCGGTTCTTCGAGTGCCTTTGTTCCTGAACAACATCATTTCCCTGTCATTTCCGTAAAATTCGAGTGGACTGAACCTTCTATGATGGTCTCTTGAGCTAGAGCTATGATTTGGTCGACAAGAACAGGATCTAGATCATAGCGTAGAAGTGTTTTGGAGAGACGTCTGTCCTGTTCTATCGCCTGAGACCGTCATGAGAACGATCGCTCTCCTGATTTGCGCGCTCGTACCTTAATGTTCCTAACTAGGATGTCAACAGGTAAGATATCTAAGTAGGGATGAACTTTGCCTTGTTATCTCTTTCTCTGTTTTTTCTTGCAATGAATCGACTAGATTCTGTAATGCTTGTTCTTCGGCCTTCTCAGAATCACTTTGCTTGGATCCCGGTGTGTTCGAGCTATCAGGTGTGTCGTCTTGATAGGTGGCGCTGTCGATTGAAATCGTCGGTTCATCTGTGTTATGCTCTTGGGACGTTTTCTTCGGTACAGATGTCAGAGCGAAGCCACGGGATACGGGTTTCAACTGGGTTTTCTTCTTCTTAGCCATCTCGAATGTCCGAAAAGACAACTGAAAGAGCACTTGACGGTGTTGACGCTTCTAAGTTTACACACTTCTGATCGTATCTTATCTTTCGTGTTGGGTGTTGAGAATGTGAGTTGAACAGGTATAGAATCAGCGCCCAGAACCACGATGAGATATGGAAATACGTGACTGGAGGTAACAGCAATCTATGTGCATGAGTTCAAGGAGGAAAATGTTGCGAGACGTAAGTCTGAGTCTGATCGAGTCAGGAAATTATCTACAAATTACCCATAAACTAATAATGGTGGCCTACACTAGATACACCTATCATAAACAAGAGGGAATATCTAAACTTGTTGATATCTGGAAAGACTGACTGATCAGACACCATCACCACTTGCAGGAGTTGGTACTTCTGTCGACACGACCGACTTCTTTTTTCCGCCCTTCTTCACTCCAGAACCACCCGGACGTCGCTTTCTTGATCGAGCAGCAGGGACCTGCGTCTCCGTTTCTTCTTCGTTGGGAGTATTGCCAGTACCGTTGCCAGCTGGCGCGCCACTGTTTGGTTTAAAGAAGTCATCACCTTCCTCATTCCACAAGTCGCCTCCGGGACCAGTAGAGCCCAAGCCGTCGATAGGTTTGTCCCCCTGACCTGATAATCCCTGTGCAGCAGTTGCTGGGTCGAGGTTGGCGAGCTGCTCGTCGTTCAGAAGGAGTTGAACAATCTCGCTGGGCTTTGTAACATCCGTAAAGTTTTTATTGCCAACGACGATATCTTGAACCTTGATACCAGCTTGGATTAGCTTACAAGGGAAAGTCGACTTGACTACTCACGTCTTTCTTCACCCGGGCCAGTTGGACGATACGCTCATCTATAGTGCCCCTAGTTATAAGGCGATACACGGTGACCTGTCGCGTCTGTCCCAGCCGGTGAGCACGGTCCATGGCCTGAGAATCATTGGACGGATTCCAATCGTGGTCGTAAAAGACGACAGTATCAGCTGCCGTCAAATTGATGCCCAACCCTCCCGCACGTGTACTCAGAAGGAAAACGAAGATGTCGGGACTAGAATTATCGTTTAGAAAGATCTTCGCTCTGTTCCGCATAACAAACTAACCGTGCTTGCCAATCGATCACCATGTCACGTCTGTCTTCCAACTTTGATGATCCATCCAGTCGTAGATACTTATATTGACGATAGATGAGATATTCTTCCATGAGATCCATCATACGAGTCATCTGGAAGTAAATCAGGACGCGGTGGTCACCAGCTTTGAGTTCTTGAAGTAGTGCATCAAGTCGAGCGAGTTTAGCGGAATCATAAATCAGCCGTTTGGCTTCGGGTACTTGCATCAAGGAAACTGGGATTTGATGAGAGGGGGATTGTCCTAGTAGTCCGAGGGGAGAAACGCCGGGTGCAAGGGTCTGATATGCAGCACACGCTCCCTGTGAATCTCTCAGATAATACGGTAGTCCATATAAAACTAGTGTCTCTAAGGGGGCATCCAATAAGCGGTTTTGATGTTCCAGGAAAGACCGATCCGTGCAGCTAAGTGCTATAGGGGGGGCCACCACAGGTGGAACAAACCATTTTAGCTGCGGTCTCGAAAGGCACGATTCGACCCAGGCCAAGTTTGCTATCGCATGCAAGGGTGGCAAGCTTGTGGGCTGGTCAAGACATCTCAACCGCAATGGTATTTTGAACCGCAAAGGGCTGTGCTTGTAGTGGGCAACAAACCCCAGGTCCCTGCAGCAACATGCGTCAAAATGTCGTTTACTAATAAGGTGCGGGATTGCGTACAAAGTATAGGGATCATCTTCGAAATATTCTGCCTCTAATGCAGCAGTGGACAAGCGCCTGTGCACAAGGGGAGCTACATGAAGAGTGTGTGCTTCGGCAGGTGAAAGATCAAGAATTCGGAGAAAAGCAAATGAAGTCGACTCTACAAGGGGGTCAGAGCTACAAAATCTTTCAAGTGGATTATCTCACCTTCTTCTAGTAGGGATTTAGATATCCAATCAGTTGACCAAATGTTAAACAGTTTCGTCACGCTGCTGCTGTGAGAAGGGGTATTCACGCGTTCTCCAGGTTGATCGCCGAAACCACCATCATGATAGAACAGTTCAGGGACTGTATACTCGATAGGACTTTTCGCAGAGTTTGGAAACAGCACAAAATCGCCTTCTCGGGCAAGAGGACCAGGGCGGCCAAAGTGCGAGAATGAATACGGGGCAACGACATCAGCTCTTTCGAACAACTCGGGATGATTGCAGACTTTACGGAACTGCATCACGAGATTCATCAACGAGCGAGCCGATTCGGCGTCCCCGATATTGGCAGCTTTCTGCAAAAGATCTGCGACGGACACATTCGCTACAAGAGCCCTATACAGAGCTCTTTGTCTTGCGCTCAGATCAATGTAGATGTCCTTCTCGATCTGCAACAACTCTTAGAGAACAGATTCTGTGGAGTATGAGCGTACTTGCCTTCTCACTGAGTTCATTTTGCACATTGCGCTTCACTCGTCGAAGCATGAATGGTTTCAATATCATGTGCAGACGCCTTAATTGGTGCTCATTCAACCTACTGCCCTTGTTTTCAGCTGCGTTCTCGATATCTTTCGAAAACCATTCGTTGAACTCGTCATGGGAGTCGAAAAGGCTGGGCATAATAAAATGCAAAAGAGCCCATAACTCTGGTATTAGGACTTGGTTAGTGCAAGATCGGTGAAAGATGAAAGCGCTAACCTTGCATTGAGTTCTGAATGGGGGTTCCCGTCAACAATAGACGATTCCGACAGTGAAATCCAAGCAGCGTCTTCCACCGCACGCTGGCGGAGTTCTTGATATTTTGCGCCTCGTCCAATATCATGTATTGCCACTTTACTCGTTGAAGATACTGTTGATCTACGCTGACCAACTGGTAACTTGTGATTAAGACATGAAAGGGCGCATCTTGATTGTAGCTGATATCTTTCCTGCTCCAGAATTTGCGCAGTGTCGCACGTTCTTTGACAGTACCCCAATATGGCAGGGCTTTGAGACGAGGTAAAAATCGAGTAAGTTCCTGTTGCCAGTTATGCAAGGTAGATGCTGGAGCCACAACAAGGAATGGGCCCCAAATGTCGTGCGTTTCTGCCAGATGCGCAAGTAAAGATATGGACTGCACGGTCTAATAGTAGAGATGTTCTCGGTTATCAATCAGACACAGAAATAGGTTGCATACCTTCCCCAAACCCATCTCGTCGGCAAGAATACCATTGATGCCTTGCTCATACAACGTAGCGAGCCAATTCAAACCCTTGAGTTGATATTCTTTTAATTGTGCCATTAACATGTGAGGCTGCCCAACGGTCAAGGGCCCACTTAAGGACGTTGGATTCTGGAAATTGAGCTCATCCGAATCGACTAAACATGCCATTAATTGGAGAAGATAGAGATAACGGAGGACGCGCACGATCAACAAGCGGTGTCTGGGAAGGCAATGTTGCACTGTTACCACTATCTGTTGATTGAACTGTAGTCCTCTTCATGGCCTCGTTTGTTTGTCGTTCAAGAGCTGCTTGGTTGTCGAATTGTTGAGCACGTTGTCGCGCCATTTCGATCGCCTCCTGAGCATTGCGTCGGGCGTGAAGATGAATGTTTGTGGAATCGTCTGATAATTGACACTGAGTTTAGAACGACGCTGTCTGGGTTGTTCATATACGTACCATCATCAAAATTAATTTCCTGCAATGCAGTTGGGTCGATGTCCTCAAGCTCTGCCCCAGGCGGAAGTGGAGGACGTTCGCCATCCCCTTCAATTTCTTGGGCTTCAGGGAACAAAAATGAGGAACTCTGCAGCGTCAGAGTCACGGATTACTTACTCTTCAACTTACTGCCAACGAAGTGGCTGTAGAGTTCTGTTTGGCTGATCAAAAACTCTAATTTTCTAGCTTGTCGAGCTGCCTCGCGTCGTTCTTCCTCTATCTTCATCCGGTCCATAGCTTCCTTTTGCTCTCGTTTACGTACATCTCTTTCTTCTTTCTCATTCTTCTTCCAAAAGACTTGCATTTCACGCATAAGCCGTTTCGCTTTTGCTTGTATATCCTTCGTTGCTCTTGCAGTTCTTGTGAACGGCCGCCGGGCATGGGCTGAAGCAGTTTTGGCAATCCGTTCCGATTGTTGCTCTTTGGCTTGATAACCCATGATACGAAAACGATATACCTGTAGTATTATCAATGATTACAACCCTCGACGATACAAAAGTGCAGAGGCTTACTTTGCTGACATCTCTTTTAGCGATGTTTGTCCATACCTTCCGCTGGTTCTCTTCCAACGTCTTGACCCTCTTCAGCATAGCAGCGTCGTCCAACCTCTTAGCCTTCTTAAGAGGTGGAATGACGTGGTCAAACTCATAAACTATGCTGGAGACTGTAAGGGCTGGCGAAGCAGGTCGTGACATTGCCGGTGTTACGTCCCCTTCAGCATGTGAAGCTGACTCGATGTCATCCCCGAAGTCAGGCTTTCTCTTGGGGTATGGCTTCTTGCGGAAAGGTTTGGGGGTAGCGGAAATGCTATCTGGGCTACCCTCTTTAAATGGTGCCCTACCTTTTGCCCGCTTCGACGCCGAGGACTTGAGAACAGCGGCGAGAGAAACAGAATCGTCACCAAAAGACCTCTCAAAGTCGTCCGCGATACCAGCAGCTGTCCTGTCTATCTTACGACGCTTGTGCGGCTGGCCGGATCGTTCACCCCTGTGCGGGACTTCCAATTCACTGCTGACATCCGAAGCAGCACCTGAACCCTGACGACGCTTGCCAGCATCTTTGCCTTTGCCCTTGTAGCGCAAAAGATGCTCGAAATTGGACGGTTCATCAAGAATCTGCCTCTCCAGCTCGGCAGCAGCATCTTCTGAGGTGTTCGTAGGATGCCCTACGCGCCGGCGACCATTATGATAATCATAACCATTCTCGTGGTACGAAGAGGACATCTCCGAATCATCCTCACAAAAGGTGGACCTACGCAAGGGAGGCGGTGATGGAGGTGGCAACGGTATGCGGGCAATCATGGCATTGTAGTGATGCTGTAGTTGCCGGGCGGTAGACGAGTTGCGTTCCTGTGTTGCATGAGACGCGAGGAAGAAGGGAATCTGAAATAGATATTTTACCAAGAAACTGGCGTCGAACCACTTTTCGACATGTTTTCTGCGCTTCTGGGTTTCCAGCATATAGTCACGGAGCTCAGTGACCCAAAGCTCCTCACAGTCGTCCAGGTCGGACGACACAAGACGTTGGTCTTCCTCTGTCATTGGAGGTAGAGGAGGCCTGTCAGAACTGTTGTTGGGTAACGATACAGCAAGTGGTTTAGTGCGCTGTGCTGCCTTGCGAGAAGGAGCCTAGGTAGAAAAGGTATGAAAAGATAGAAGGAGCAGGACGAAATTAGGCTTACGCGCCGTTGCCCTGGTGGTTTGTAGTCAAAATCGTCTTCATGACCTTTCCGCCTCTTCTTCGAACCACCTGGTTCGTCGTCTTCCCGAAGATCCCGGGAAGCAACCTCGGGATCAGGAGGGCCAGCTGAGGGAGCTGTATAAAGAAAATGAAGAAAGTTGGAAAAGGACAGAGGAGCATAAACTGACGGAGAGAGAGATAAGATGGGGGCGCGTCGTCGTTGAGGATTCTGCTGAGGGACATGGGGAAGGAGGGAGATGGGAGAAGAGAGGAGAGGGGAATCAGGGATCGAGGGACACCGCAGTTTCAAACTCTGTGATCTTTTACTCATTTGCTTCCACTACGTTCACTCCGAGCCCGTTTAGGAAGTTGTCAAAACGCTCTACTCTACCGAGTCTGGATACAGCATCAGCTCTGGCCGCACTTTCTCATCAAACTCCTCAGCCGTCAGATACCCCAGTCCCACCGTCGCTTCCTTCAACGTCGTGCCCTCTTTGTGCGCCTTCTTGGCACATCGAGCGACGTCTGTGTCATTCTATTTCGTCACCACTCCCCTGTCAGTCCGTGAGACACTTACTGTCATATCCAAGATGGCTGTTCAATATCGTTGCCAGCATCAATGACTCGTTCAACAACGAGTTAATGCGCTTCTCGTTGGCCTCAATGCCCACTACACAGTTGTTCGTGAAAGAACGTGCACCTGTCAATTATAGCGTCAGACCTCGGATCAATTTTCGCCAATAATAGAAAGTCGTTCCCACCGTCAGCCAACAACCGAACGCTTTGTAAAACATTCTTGATCATGACTGGTTTGAACACATTTAGCTGTCGTGGCGTTAGTGTCCACGTCACTGGGTACAGCAACTTCGGAACTTACCTCAAATTGTCCACTGGCTCCAGCAATGCTTACGGTAGTCTGATTTCCCATGACCTGTGCCGCGACCATAGTAAGGGCTTCACATTGCGTTGGGTTAACCTTTCCGGGCATGATGCTGCTTCCCGGTTCATTTTCGGGTAACATCAATTCTCCAAGTCCACATCGCGGCCCAGAAGCGAGGTAGCGAATATCATTCGCTATCTTCATAAATGAGCATGCGATTACGTTTAGTGCACCATGCGCCTCGACCAGAGCGTCGTGCGCTGCCAAAGCCTCAAACTGGTGTCGATCTGATCAACAAAGTATTTGGCGGTACAATGGACAGGTCTTGCCTTGTTTGGGGCTGTCTTGAATTCAAGCCCTGTTAGCTTGGACACCTCGGTGGCAATCTTGACATCAAAACCTTTCTTCGTGTTTAAACCCTGTAAATGTGATGAGATTAATAACACCACTCATGGGCAGACTGCACATACCGTGCCAACAGCAGTTCCGCCCTGTGCGAGAAGACTTAGCCGAGGCAACACGTCTTTCAACCGATCAATGCCGTTCGATACTTGTTGGACATATCCACTGAATTCCTGTCCAAGTGTCAAAGGTGTCGCGTCCTACAAAGCGTCAGTCTCTATACTCTGGGGTGACTGATTGCTGACTTGAAGATGTGTTCGCCCAATCTTAATAATATGGCTAAAAGCCTTCGATTTGGCATCCAAAGCATCACGAAGTTCAGTGAGAGCGGGAATGAGTGTGTTGTGTATCTCAGTAACAGCAGCAATATGCATGACAGTCGGGAATCTTGGCAAAGAAAGTCAGTCAACCTTGACTGAAAATTCTCTTCACTCTTACGTGTCGTTGCTACTCTGGCTCATATTAACATGGTCGTTTGGGTGGACCGGTTTTTTCGAGCCTAGTTGGCCGCCAAGGAGCTCGATAGCGCGGTTTGAAATGACCTGATCGTGCGTTCAGCCAAGATAAAGTGCACCGGCTAATCAGTGTCACCTCATTTGCATTCATGTTGCTCTGCGTACCACTGCCTGTTTGGAACACGACAAGGGGGAAATGATCGATGAGTTCACCGGAAATAACCTAAACGGCATCGTTGATACGTAAGAACCAAGAGTCCATCAAATGTACGAACGTCGTCTGTAGCCTTTTGTATAGCTTCACCAACGTTGGGGTCCAATCCATACGTCATATTGATTGTGGCCGCAGCCTTCTTCAAAATTCCGAACGCCTTAATCAACGGGGGTGGAAGACGTTCAGATGGCCCACCAATGTCGAAATTCTGCAATGACCTACGGAGTGTCGTTACAAACTGCGACGTGCAGCGGACGTGTGTGACAACTACCGTTGAGTCTGAGCACCCCAGTAGCGATCTGCAGGCACTTGGACCTCTCCAAAGGTGTCACGCTCTACGCGGTATTTTTGCGCCTATAATGAATTCATAAATGAAGAGGCCGGTATGAAGAGGTTACTTACCATTAAGGGAGACGATGAGGAGAACAGTCTGAGGCGTTGAGGCGCTAATACCTGGATAAGGAGAGCATCACGTGGATAGATCGGAGCGCAGCGGAGAGGACCTACGGTGCGGAGGAGAGGCGCCATTTGTAAATTGAGGAAGTTGAACGGGTTAGGAAGGTCGGCTTTAAGTGCCGCGGCGTCGCCGTCGCCGAGTAACCCAAGCGACTTTCGCCGATCAAAGGTCCTCCCGATCTATCCCGTCCCTTTGAACGGACCACGGGACCAGGTTGGTCTTCCTAGTACACGGTTAACCGGCCGCTAAGAATCACATGTAATCTTGAATACTTAATATGACTGTATTGCCACTTTCACGCCAACAATGGGCGATATAGCTTCCCAACTTATTTTCCATCCTACCGTGTCTCATGCCTTGAAATACAGCGGGACCACCGCTGGTCGCGACAAGGCAAGCTCTTCGATGCCAAAAGATCTATTGTCGTAATAGTCGGAGATTTCCAGGCCTATCGCGCAGTGCAGTATTTTGCTCGTTTCTATGCTTGGTATCTTTTGAGCAAAGGTAGCAAAGATAGAGCTGAACGGTGGTCGGTGCTCAAGGCCCATCTCGGAACTGCAAGGAAACGTATGCCTGCTCAATGCACTAACCGTCTTGCACATTTATTTACCAATTCACACCAGTTTTGCGTCTTGGGAAACCTGTCGAACATCTGCAAGCTGCATTACGGGCTGCGCTTTCCAATGGACCATTTGGAGAGCAGCTGACAACAATTGCAAGACAAATCAGCTATTTCGGATTTCTGACTTATGATGCCTTCGTCTGGGTATGTCCCAATGCCTAGCTTCCACATTAAAACGCTCACGAGCAATGTCAGGCCAACGCAGTCAAATTCATACGACTGAGCCCAGAAACTGCCCAAAAAATACAAAAGTCTTCATTCCAACTTTGGTTTGCAGGTATCCTGTTTAGCATAATAAACAGCACCCTCAAGGTGAGCGTCATGAGTTGGTCATCCGTTTGTGTGTCGAGACTGAAGATACCGTACAGACAATCCGATTAATAAAGGAAAGCAAACGCTTAAAAGCTTCAAAAACTTGGGGCGAAAAAGACTTGGCCGACGAAGCTGCGAGAGACGCTAGGCTAGCCGCGATTAAAGCGTAAGTGTTTTCTCCTCACTAGAATCACCAGCCCAACAATGTCTTCTCTAGATCTCGTACCGCGACTGGGCAACAACTTATAATCGACACACTCGACATCTGGATACCTGCGACGGGCGCAGGGCTCGTTAACGTTAATGAAGGTGTCTTAGGCGTCTTTGGGTACGATTTTTCCGGAACTATCCTATGAGTATGATTAACAGGCGCCGATTAACAGTCTCATTACCTCAGTTCTAGGCATGAAGGCACAGTGGAACGGTCTTAAGTAGGAAGAGGAGGTCGCTTAGTCTGCATTCAAGAATTTGTGATCCCGTTGCATAGTTGGTATATGTCCTACAATCACGTACTCCCCTCCTGCTGTAATTTTCGTAAACGGAGGTACTCTGCTCGAACAGCTTCCATCGGTTCCGGACCTGTGCTGTTCCAGGCATCGTGGGCGACCAGACTTTCCATGAGCAGAACATTGTCGCTTACAATTGAACCATGCAATCTTGAACAATTTTCAATTTATCTCTACATGCCCAGGAAACTGAAATTGTTCGACCTTCAGCACACGCTGCAAACTCTGGCGGAAAATATCTATGAACGTTTCACATAATGGAGAATACGGAGTACCTTTCACGACAGAATCACATTCCTTCAAAGCACGAGCTTTTGTGGCTTTCAGTAATGTCTCTTCCTCGCGACGGGAAAGAGCGTTCATCAGAGTCGAAGTCAATAACAAATTACTCAATAAGGCAAGGCTGGCTTAGCCGACACACACACTTACCCCGTCTCGCTCTACCATTTCTTCCTCATTCACTGACTAGGTCACCGGGTAGAATGAATATTACTTCTAGATCGCTAACATTCCCTCGGTTTATTCGTTCTCTAGCCACGTCACCGAGTTCTTCGCCTCTCAAACCGAAATTCAGCGAAACACTTGCTTCTGGTCCCACCCTTGATGAGTTCATTGCCGGAGATGCGCCAGAACGCGTAATTCTGGGAAATACCAAAGGGTAAGTCTCACAGAACCATCTTTGCCTTCGTCTTTTCCTAAGAAATATAATAGGCCACGTCTACCATCTTACCTCAAGACGTCAATACCGACCGGCGAATCGTTCAATAGAATCAAGAAAGACCTTCGCGGCCTCAATCTGCATACAGTGTGCGAAGAGGCGAGGTGTCCTAACATAGGGGACTGCTGGGGCGGAGGAAAGAATGATGTAACTGGTGTCGAGGGTCGGAGTGCAGCAACTGCTACCATCATGGTGTGGTTTACCTCTATCATGTAGGAGCTAATCTCATCTCTCCTGTAGTTAATGGGAGACACCTGCACCCGAGGCTGCAGATTCTGTTCCGTCAAAACATCCCGTGCACCACCACCACTAGATCCCCATGAACCCGAACACACTGCCGAGGCTATTAGCCGCTGGGGGGTGGGGTATATTGTCCTCACGAGTGTAGACAGAGATGGTCGGTGGATGTGTACACCGGTATACCATGTACTGAATTGTGTCAGATCTTGCGGATGGAGGCGCCCGGCATTTTGCAGAAACCATCCAGAAGATTAAATTCAAGTAAGTGGACACTCGTTCCATCGCTGCGCCATAATAAACGTTACCTCGAGAGCACCACATATACTCGTTGAAGCCCTCACAGGTGATTTTGCTGGTGTCCTCGAGCATGTCTCTATGGTTGCCAAATCTGGCCTGGACGTATACGCGCATAATATCGAAACAGTGGAGGAATTAACACCATTTGTCCGCGACCGCCGCGCTACTTTCCGCCAGAGCTTGAAAGTACTACAGCATGCAAAAAAGGAGGGGGTCCGGATTACAAAATCCAGCATAATGCTTGGGGTCGGCGAGACGCACGACCAAGTACTTGATGCCCTTAAAGGTATGTGCACTTTCTCGGTATAACTTTATTCTTATCCGCCGGGTAGAATTACGCAACGTTGGTGTTGACGTCGTCACTTTTGGACAATATATGCGGCCCACAAAGCGGCATATGAAGGTGGATCGTTACGTAGAACCCTCTGAATTCGATAGATGGAAAGAAATTGCAGAAGACATGGGATTTTTGTACGTGGCTAGCGGGCCCCTCGTTCGCAGCAGTTATAAGGTACGGTGGTGCCAGTCCAATGATTATTCTTTAATCACATTTCTTATTAGGCCGGTGAATATTACATAGAGAACGTACTTAGAGGTAATGGTGCAGGGAAGAAACAGCCTCCACTACCTGCCCAGCATGATACTAGTACAATATCGTTGTCAAAATAATTAAATAATCTTTATGAGATCGGTAATATCCGAACATTGAAGCGGAGATCTTTGAAATCTAAACCTTGTAATTTGGCTCAATCCACAAAAGTATTCAATACACAACCGTCCGTCCCAACCTTTTCAACATGGTGAGTTGCATCGTCTCCATCTTGTCAGGAGTGCAGGGATTGAATATCGGTTAGGATTCATCAAAAGCACCCGTCAAACTTGCAAAAGTCATCAAGGTCAGATAGAAAGTGGAATATATACGAGGCGTTCAACTGACGCTCTTGACAGGTCCTTGGACGGACTGGCTCTCGTGGAGGTGTTACCCAAGTCCGCGTAGAATTCATGGACGACACTTCACGGACAATTATCCGTAACGTGAAAGGGCCTGTTCGAGAGGAAGACATCCTAGCTCTCCTGGAGAGTGAGCGCGAAGCTCGGTACGTCTCTGTGTTTTTTCCCTACGCATGAAATGCTCATATACCGTGATACCCGCAACAGCCGCCTACGCTAAAAGTTGTTGACGTCTTGTAACTTCATCATTTGTGCCTGCATTTGCATTTATATCGTCATGTCTAATGAATTTGCATGACTACCATGTCTATTTTCCCCTTGACTGAATACCGACGGATATGCAAAAACTTGACGCTTCTCGTTACCCTTATCTGATAAGAACTTATTTATGACGAGATAGACGTCAAGGCTTCCTTCCTGCGACTTCCGCAGTAGATAATGAGTCAACAGCGACGAGCATACGTGACGCTATTGACCAATAACTCGTATCTAGCCGGTGCCCTCGTACTCGATCATGGATTACGCGCTGTCAAATCCAAGTATCCTCTAGTAACCATGGTGACTGCCTCTTTACCAGCGGACGCAAGGATAATCATCCAAAAGCGAGGCATCATCCTGCGAGACGTGGAGTTGCTACGACCAAATGGTGGAAAGTATCTCGATCCCTACGACAGGAGGTTTGAGGATACCTGGACAAAGCTCAGGTGAAAATTATCCAGGTTACATGTGACTTGAACTGATGTGTCATAGAGGATTTGAACTGGACGAATACGATGTATGTCTACCGGGAAACTCTTGCCTTCAACTCAACAGTTTCAGAGAATTGTCCTTCTAGATTGCGATATGGTGATAAAGAAAAATATGGATGACTTGTTCGAAATGGAATTGCCCAAGGATGAAATCGCTGCCTCTCACGTCTGTGCATGTAATCCGCGAAGACTGCCTCATTACCCTTCGGACTGGTAACGGATCCTCTCCTCAACCTTTTCTTCATCGAAATGAATTTTGCTTCAGGATTCCGGAGAATTGCGCTCACAGCGCCGTTATCAACCCAACCGATCCACCACCCCATCCTTCGGAATCAAGTCCGCGGCCGTACGGGCAGCTGAATAGCGGCACTGTCGTGGTGAATCCTTCGAGAGACAAAGCAAAGGAGGTTTACGATTACTTGAATACCTCCGACAAGATTGCGACTTTCACATTCCCCGATCAAGATCTCCTTTCAGCTTTTTTCCAAGGGAAGTGGAGGCCTATTAGATGGTACTACAATGCACTAAAAACACTCCGCCATGTTCATCCGAACGAATGGAGCGACGAGGAAGTGCGTTGCGTGCATTATATCTTTCCAGAAAAGCCTTGGCAAAGAAGAGTCGACCCCCAAGAAGTGCAGCAATTGTACGGACTCTTACATGGGTGGTGGTGGCAACACTTTGACGAGCTGGGTAACGAAATGAGGACAACAGATCCAGAAGGATGGGATCTTGTCTTATCGACAGTTGATACAATGAACTGAGAAATCGTATAGCAATCAGTCTAGGGACAGGAAAACTGTTACGCCCGCCATGCGACGTGTACTTGATCGGTTCGAAACCTGATGCGATGCATTATTAGAGTAGAATGGACAATATTTTGTTGATCCATGCCTTTGTGTGCAAGTGCTCTTTGCTAAGGGTGTCATAAATCCCATGCGATAGCTAAGAAGCCCAGCTTGGGCGATCATGATGCCATTGTCAATGCAAAACCTTGAGGGTACAAGTCAGATGCTTGACTTGAGCTTATCTCTTTGCATACCTTTCATCGGTAGCGAACACTTTGCCACCACGCTCAGCAGCCATAATTCCCATCATCTCCTGCAACCGTTCATTGCCTAAAAACGGGTCACGTCACTTGGTTCTCGATACACACTGGGACGATGACACTCACATCCCACCCCACCCACAATCAAAACTTCCTTACTCCCAATATGTGCCATAGCCCGTTCCGTAATTTCGACCAACATAGCAAAAACAGTTTCTTGCAAAGAGAAGCATAGGTCTGCGGGGGTAATGATATATGTGTCATTTTCATCTATGGGATTTCCGTCCAGGCGGAAGCGTTTGTCGAAAGTATACGCCTCAGTCGATGTCAGGATACCAGACAAACTAACATCCATCCCCTTGGTAGCGTATGGTAAAGGTAGTAGACGTTTCCCTCTGAAAAGGGTTATAAACATTGGATTGCATCTTTGATAATAGCCTCACTTTTTGGCCTCTTGCTCGATGTTGTACCCTGGACTTGGGTCGTTACTAAGGTTGATCACTCGAGCAAAACGATCAAGACAGTTTCCGACGGCGATGTCGAGGGTTTCGCCAAAAATTCTGTAACACTGTCTTGAGTAGGCTATCACCTGGGTATTCCCTCCGGACACATAGAGCACCACTGGATTTTGGGCTCCTGTTATCTCCCTACCCATTTCAATGTCTGTCGCTTACGTCAACGATGTGCCGACAGTCGGTAGTGTTTGTGGTACTGACGGCCGACGCAATGATTGACTCCCACAAGGGGCTTGCTGAACAAGAGAGAAAGCGTCCGAGCAACCAATGCGACAGATTGAAGGGGTGCACCCATTCCTGGTCCTGAAATCGGTGAGATAGACAGGTCAATCGACGGAGATCAGTGACGGCGCACTGCACCTTTTGTATAGCAGATGCAATCTACATCATGAAGAGAGACACCCGCCGTCTTGAGTGCGTCACTGATTACTTTTAGAATCCATTCTCGATGGTGCACGGCGGTATCTCGAGGTTGAAACCCTTCCCCGGGAGGCGTTATGTATGTGTGCCGCACGTTAGACAAGACCGTGGCCGAGCCATCTATGTTATGTCTGATAACACCAACCCCAAGCTTGTTGGCGGAACCCTCAAGACCGATTGCCAGGTATGGTCGCTCTGTACATCAGTGTCAATGCATGTCGCACGGTGGCAGCCTGATAAAGAACCTGGATTTTTTAATGGACATGACTTTCGTGCTTTGCCTGGCATCGTTAGATGCCCAGTGTCACAAATTAGGTTGTTCTCGACCACATCATTATATGCTACAATAAAAGCAGGTAATACATACGTTAGATATAAACAATGAATAAATCAAAAATGAGCGTAGGACTGAATGTGTATTCAGTTGAAGGAATACCAAGGCAAGAAAGAGAATGAATGTCAACGTTCAAGAATTTACGAGGGTAACCCTCTTTCTGTGTGAACCGTGCGCAGAATCCGCATTGCTCACTCGCCTCCTCTTTGCTGGTGACTGCTTTTCGATGGGCTTCGAGTTCGCAGCGACCAGACTCGTGAACAATACTTCGTCATAGGCAACACATTCCAATTTGACACAAGGAACCGTTAGCTCTCCACTATCATAAGCCGCCCGAATCTGTAGCAGAGTGCGAGAATCATGAGTCTTCTCCTTGGTTCTTGACACGTAGGTTCCTTTGACCTAATATATCGAAGTCAGATTCATCGTCCCATGCCATGGAGCCAACGTACAAAATCAGACAGTGTAGCCCACTCATCCACGGTCAAAGGAGCAACACGGACCGCACAATATACTCCAATGTAACGATATTTACGCCTTTCGGTGCTTTTGTTCTTGAGTAAACCCACAAAAACATTGAAATTTTGCGGTTCCAAGAATGTATCTTTCTCCCGACCGAGTCCTACAAACATGTACCCGTGCTCTCCTGGAATGGAAGGGCACCAAGGATTATGATCCAAACCAGGGCACAAATATGTTGTGATTTCTCGTGCCTTGGCAAGTGCAGTTTGACTGTTAGAAACACTGCGTAATTTTGAGTCCACGGGAGGTTCGTCATGAGTGCCATAAACGGACCGAACTATTAAGGCCTGGACTGTTCCACCAATTGTATTCTTTAGAAATTCGCGTTCAAAAAGACCTGTCTCCCCAACATCACCAACATTTGGACAGATCTGAGGTATTCCGGCGAATGCTTGGCGGCGCTGAGCGGGCATGGAAGTCAGGTCAGAAGGTTTCTCAGCAGACTTCGTTTTTGCCGAGTCAACATTCTCCTGCCCCTGAGCCTGTCCGTCATCCGCTTTCTTATTATCAGAGGATTTCTGTCCAGTCGCTTCAGGTACTCTGAGTGTCGAAGTAGTTGAAGTACTTGGCTGCCGCGCGTGGTGTTGTGGCATGTTCTTCTGCGCGTGATTCGCGTCGCCAGAAGGCGATGTTGTTCCGCCCAACTTGTGCAAGATCTTTGAATGCCAGTGAGAAGCAAGAAGGAGATAAACGCATGTACTAACCGTTCCTTGAAGCTTCGACACCAAAGACTTCTTCGATTCCCGCGTCTTCTGTAATGCATCTCGGACACTTGTTAGTTCGTCGCGGATTTCCTTGTTTTCAGCCTCCTTTGTCTCCAATAGTTGTTTCAATTCCTGTATCTACGCCTGCGTAAACCTGACTGACGTTGCAAGACAGGTGTAATAGACGTACATTCTTTTCATAGGAAGCCACGGCCTGCTTATGAATGGCTTCGTCCTCGTCTTTGGCATACCTAGCAGCAGCCTGTAGGACTTTTAGGACATAGATTAGCTAGTGTCATTGAGTGCCATACCGCCTGGACTTTTTCTATGTTCGGCTTGAGACTTTCAAATTGTTTAGCCGTCGCCTCCACCTTAAGGTCGGTCAACTAGAATGGCCGGGGGGAGGTTAGCATGATACGCACTCGTTCTTCCAATTTGGTATCCGCGTCGTACAACATCTTGGCGATCCTTTGCAACTCGTCGTGTTTGGCCTTGACATCTTCGTATTGCTGTGTTATTCGATCGCAGTCTTGGCCTAGATTCGCATTGGCCGCTGTGAGTTCCTGGACTCGCTCAGTCAGAGCTGAAATCGACTGAGTATCATCAGTGGCCTGCGCTTCATGCCGTTGCAGAGCGGAGCGAAGGTCATTGTTCTCATTTGTCAACAGTTGCTTATGTTCAACGGAGGCTTGCAACTAGGAGCTCATCAGATCTACATGGAGAAAAGACGACCGTTATCATTCACGGACTTGTTCTTTGAGATTCAGATACTCTGGCCATCTTTGTAGCTCAGCTTCAATGACAGCCTGGTTAAGTGGTTGAACAGGTGGCGGTGGGGCAGGTAAAGAGTGGAGGCGTGTGCATTGCTCTCTTTCCAGTTGGAGAGTTTGAAGCTGACGAAGCAGATCTTCGTGCTGTATGACAAAGGTTAGATGAGGATGAAAGACGTTCAATTTCACCGCACTTGTTGCCTAAGAGTTGCTAACTCTTGCTGCAGTCGCTGACAATTGGCATAGTCATCGGACCATCTCTTGAACAAGAACGAGCATGTCTCTGAGTCCATGAAGGAAGCGGATAAGAAAGGCAGTGTGTCAGGGTCGCATACAACACCGTTCAGGAACTGGAACAAATGACATCAACTTCAGTTGATATACCGACATTTGAACCTGCCAAAAAAGCAAATGTTCCTGGATTTTCGCTGAACCACATGTTCAAACCTTGTACGACATAGGGAGGGACCCACAGCACATGAATTCAAATTTTGTCACAAGAGCTTTTACATGAAAATAACTCTCAAGTAGTGATTTGACACAAAGTTGGTTTGGGCAACAGGCCACACTGGCAGGACCCAGCAGAGTTATCAAGAGTTATCGGGCAAGACTACGCTGGGCCCATAAGTACTTGACTTGCGGTGCAGGATGACAACAGTATCAAAAGGTACAATGATACTTTGGGGATACTGTTGTTTGAACGCAAAGTTCAAATGCATAATAATCATTAGGGGAGAATTCTAAAGCAGGTCTATAGGACCACAATGATGCATAACCAGCAATACTAAAGCATAAATGTAAGCGGATTCTCCAGGTATCCTTTGAACGCAGACAGCCATTTGGCACCAACGGCGCCGTCCACTGTTCGGTGGTCACAGCTCAATGTAACCTTCATGGTTTGCGCAGTCTTGAACCCACGTTCCTCTTCTGGTGCGGGTACTAATGTGGGTTGTGTTGAGCCGACTGCCAGGATACATGATTGCGGAGGATTGATAATGGCAGTGAAGTGCGAGATATCATACATGCCCATGTTGGAAATCGTGAAAGTACCGCCCTGGAAAAACATAGGTATAATATGATCATCAGGAAACTTTCGTGCTCACCTGATATTCAGAGGGCGCAAGCTTTCCTTCCCGAGCTTTCTTCGCAAGGGCTTTTGTTTCGGCAGAGATAGTTGCTAATCCTTTAGATCCAACATTCTTGACTATAGGCGTTATCAAGCCAGTAGGTGTAGAAACAGCAATGGAAATGTCCGCTTTCTTGTACCTGATGACCAACATCAGATGATAGATAGCCAATGGTACGTTGACTTACGTCCGAATGACCTCACCCAGCCAAGCTGAGTTCGCTTCAGGCACGTCTGCCAGCGCACAAGAGACAGCTTTCACGATGAAATCATTGACGCTGAGTTTGGCGGCCTTATCCTTTTCGGCAAGAGACTTGTTGAAGACTTCTCGCAACTTAAGAACCTTGTCCATGTTGATATCGAGAGTAAGGTAATAATGTGGTATCTCTTGTTTTGACTGCGTCAAGCGTGTACCGATGGTGCGCCGCATATTGGAGATGGGCGTGTCAACATAGTCCGGTAATTCAGCGGCCGATGGCTGGGTGGCTGTCGACGCGGTAGGCGCTGCTGCTTTGTAGCTTTCAACGTCTTCGCGGATGATTCGGCCGTTAGGACCAGACCCTTTGATTTGTGCGAGAGGAACGCCGCGTTCAAGGGCAATTTTCTTTGCGATCGGCGACGCGAAAATCCGATCACCTTTAGGGGGCTCTGACCTAGGTGCTTCCTGTGGTTGAGCCAGTTTAGGTGCACTTTCTGCCGCAGGTTGTGAAGGCTCAGGCGCTTTCTGAGGCTCCTCTTGTTTCGGAGGTTGCTGTTCAGAAGCCTGCTGTGCAAGCGCATCTGCACCAGACAAGTCGTCACCTTCCTCGCCAAAAATGGCAATTATTGCGCCCACTTTGACGTTTTTTGAACCGTCTGGAGCCTATACCGAATAAGAAAGCGAGAAGATGTAGCACCGTCAACTTACAAGAATTTTTGCAACCACGCCATCATCTTGCCCCTCCACGTCAATTGTCGCCTTGTCAGTTTCCTTATCACACTCTGAGCACCGTGAAATTTGGAGATATTAGGAAGGACATACTATCTCGAGAAGAACATCCCCTGCAGAGAACGACTCTCCCTCCTTCTTTTTCCACGAAGCAATGCCGCCTTCCGTCATGGTGGGGCTCATGGCAGGCATATTAAAGCGCGACAGCGCGCTTCTACAAGCGGAGACATGAAAACCTGTAGAACAATGAGACCAGAGAGGTGACAGAAAGAAGCAACATACGACGGGCGAATACACGCGCAAGAGGGGCAGACATTGGAGGGACCGGTCGAGGGAGAAATAACCAAGGTTCGCGCGAATTCGCTTTTTTACCTTGGGGATGTGGTTCCGCTGGTGAGCCCAAATAGTGACAAACATCGGACGTAACCGTAATTTATTTATCTATTATTATTCTGAGAATTGCTCTCAATGAATGATATTCTTCTACCAGGTCAACCTGTGCCTCTGCCGAAAGGACCTGTCCCTCAGCTGGGCACTGGCATCTACTCAAAGGATGCTCAGGTGAGAGCAAGTCTTGTCGGTATTCCTCGCCATGATGGACCTGTTGGTGGCTTGCACCATAATCAATGTTTTGCACCTGAATGACTAGCGCGTAGACACTGGCTATAACTCGGGTCCGGCCACGACCGCCTGCAACAAATTCTGTTGTTCTCGGAACTATCGTTCGTTTGTCGCCGCTACAAGCTACACTATCGATTACCGTTGTTGATGGCATCCCATTGCCTCTCGGTGAAGAGTTCACAGGCGTGATCCGATCCCAAGACGTACGTGCCACAGACAAGGATCGTGTGAAGATAGGGGATTGTTTCAGAGGCGGCGATGTGGTCCGAGGGGTTGTTGTACGTGTTTTGTTGGGAAAGATTCCTCATAGGTTGACGAACCGCAGATATCGTTGGGTGACGCACGGAGCTACATTGTCACTACAGCCAGGAATGACCTCGGGGTGATCTTTGCTACGAGCGAGGCCGGCGCAACGATGGAGCCTGTGTCATGGCAGGAGATGCGATGTCCAAAGACAGGACGACCAGAGAAACGCAAATGTGCAAAGCCGGAAGGGCTGTAAAAATAAATAAATAAAATAAATGATGGGTGCATGGATCAACGAGACCAGAAAAGGCAATCGCGTGTGCTTGAACTCAACCCTCTCTCTCAAGGCTGTGGTTCTGGGATCTGTACATACCCATGACCGCCGTACTATCAGCTTCAGATGCCCTCAGGAGGGACAGGCACATGTCTTTAGACGATTCCCATTATGAGTGAGCCGCCGTTGACTCTTCGTGTCACACTCCTAGTTACACTTCCTCCAGTGTAGATTGGCGAGCAAAGTATAATGAAGTCGGTCGATTACTGCATTGAATATGTATTTGACATAACGTATGGTCAACAGGTGGCCGAGATGTTTGCAGAAACTCGCGCCGAACTTGACGAATTTCATCACGCTAGCAAGGAACTAGAAGCTGAACTAGAGAACGAACTGCAGAGGACAGAGAAGGCCCAACAGGAACTTAAGATCAAAGTTGCACGAACGGAATCTGAAAAGGACGAGTGGAAGGTACGTTACACCATTTCCCAGGCGCGTACGTGATTGCCAAACCTCGTTGCACTATCCAGTCCAAATTCCTGAATCTCCAAACGACACATAATACGACAACTGCATCGCTCCAGCGCGAACTCGACAAACTACGCCAAGAGCATCAACACCTCAAAGTCCAATTACGTGAACTCGAGTTAGGCAATGATGATCTAGAGCGCAATGAGCGGGCCGTTTCTTCAAGTTTGGCTGACATGGAAGCCAAATATTCCAAGGCTCTGGAGGAGAAGATCCTTCTTGAGCATGAACTGTTAGAAAAGGCCAAACTAGAAGAAGAGAACCAGCGATTGAAGGACGAGCTAAGAGGTATTGGACTGCATCTCTGCCGTGTCTTGTGTTAATTAATTCTAACGTCACCAGACGCAAACGACGAGATATCGATTATGAAAGATCAAATCAGCAACCTTGCCAACGCGGCGGAGAAGGCGTCTCTACATACACCTTCATCATCTTGTCCACAAAGTGGTCAATCATCATCCGAAGATCTGCTGCGCATGTCCCCACCTCCTGATCTTCGATTATCAGACTTGTCGCCCTCCAAAGAACTAGAGCCGTCGATAGAAAGAACTCCAAAAGCTGCTCTAGTTCGGCAGAGCGATCAGGCGACCATACGTCTGCCGAACAAACCAAGGGTTGTAACAGCACCAGGTGCCATCCTTAGCACATCGCGATATACAGAAACAACTTCGTACAGTTCCACTGCGATTCCCAAGACACCCACATCTCGTATCGCTGCTCGCAACGTCCTTACGTCCGGTACAACTTCAACGGCCAGCACGGCCTCTAAGAATAAAGGGGTGCAAATGGTGTCTGAAATGCGAGCGAGAGTCAGAAATCTCGAACAGAAGATTCAAACCCGCGTTCCCCGCCTGCGCATGGGTAGCATCACTAATCGCACGAACTCTACGAACTCCATGACAACCCCAACTGAAGGTGTTCCCGTTCGGTCACCCTCCTCGTCCTCATACGCATCAAGCAAGGTATCGACTGCAATGACGAGTTGGGAGAACCTTATTCAGAGGCAAAGCATAGAGTCAAAACGTAGCTATGAGAGTGATGCCGAGATGGCTAAGAGAAACTTGGCTGACACTTCTGGGTGGGTCTTGATCATGGAAGACTCACCTTCGCCCGCGAAAGGTGACAAGGCAAGGCGAAGGACATCCAGTCCAAGTGCTCCTTCTGCGTACCGCACGCCGATCTATTCTTCCAATGTGACCGAAGCATCCCTTGCGCGGAGTATGATGAATACTGGTCTACGCCGACCTTCTTCTAGATTATCGGGATCAAATTTGAGCACATCCACGACATCCAGCACATTGCCAACGCCGACTTCCCGTCCCACCACCCCAACGTTTTTGCCCATACCAAGTGGCTCTTCGCATATCCCAGGACTAGGCCTCAAACGCTCAACTGGTCCCAACACACCCAAACCCTACACGCTAAAGCCTGTACGGCCTCCCACCGACTTTTTCCGCTCTACGGTTTCGTCTCCCACTCGAAGCAATTCAGAGACGCCATCTTCAGTGAGCTCGACCAAGTGTAGCAGTGAAGATGAGAAACCGTTGCCAATGTTATCGTCGGCCAGCCCCTCGCGGACATCGAAATTGGCCATGCCCTCTAATGCACTGGCACAGAGCAGGATTGGACGACCAAGAAAGAGCACTGGCGACCCAGACCTGATTTTCAAGTTGCAAATGGAGAAACGAAAGCGCGCAGGAAGCAATTTCGCATCTAAACATGGAGTTGGATCATGACCTCCTAGAAGTAAACGTGGCTTTTTATTTTGTAATTGCTTACATTATTCTGTTCAGACCCCTTTGTTCGTTTGCCTTAGTTTCTACGGAACCGGTGATATACACTGACCTAAGATTTTTCACTTACTGTACTTTTCATGACGACTATTTTATATAATGACCTTTTACGTCCCGTCTACGAGATTTTCATTTTCTTGATAGAATAGGTCAGTTCTTTTGTCTGGAGTTCTCGTGCACTGCATGACAGAGACGTCGACTAATGTGAACGTAAACATGAACGGTTTTTGAACCCGGTCAACTCAGGACACCTTCTCTAATTTATTTTCCTCGTAATCAATTCAATCAATTCTAACAACACAAAACGTCTCTTCAGAACTACTTGTCCAACTTCATTATCCGACTTTGAACTCTGGCACCGTCCGGGCCTTAGATTGTCCCCCACAATTACCGGCTGTCTTACGCGACTACTCCCTTCTATTTCTCCACTCCACGCCATACTTGTTTTTTAGTACTGAAACCGGTTCGAACCGGTCAAGGTCCAGGTGCGGGTTTAGGCTCAGAGGCGGTGAAGACGAACCGGATCAGACGGCGGGCAGTCTAGTGAGGGTGATGACAGAGTTGGTAAAGGTTCATCATGGTTGATACGAACGTCCGGAAAGTGTTCGTTGACAAAAGCGAAGCCTGAGCGTGACACTGCGTCTGCGATGATGTTTTTGTCACCGGGGACAGTCAAGACTTGAATGCGGAATTGCCGAAGAACCAAGACGTCAACTGCTGAGATCAGGATGGGATTGTACAGAGGGATCGGCGAGTATAGACGATTAAACAGGGCCACAGTATTTTCAGTACTGGTGAAAATAACAATGTTCCCTGATAGGTGGCGTCGATGGGCTATATGGATCGCCCAGCAGATGCAGAGCGCATCCAGATAAAAGAGTTTGCCTGCCGGATCCAACTCTGGAGCTGCAGCACAGAAGGCAGTGCTCTCAGCCGGGAAATAACAACCCAGGCCGTCAAGTGAAGCGCCACAGTAAAAGACCCAATTAGCTTCGGCAGGGCGCCAAGCTATGGATTCCATGACATGAATACCGTTGCTGCGGCGAGCATGTGAGGTGAACCATTCGAGCTCGAAGCAAATGACACGGTCAACGAAGACGAGCTCATTCGGTTCGTCCTTGCCACGAATCCTATAAAAAAGGCCAGATAGCGCTGGTTTAAGCAACGGGAAAACATTGAGAGCCCAATTGATCCAGCCAGCCACTTGCATGAAGTGGCGAAGCAATTGATAGCGGGAATTATTGGAAGGATAACAGAAAGTGGGGATCGCCTCGAGAAGCTCCTTCAACTTCTCAATCGGCATAGTGACAGTCATTCGGTTAGGGTCTACCTCAAAGCCAATGATCGTTAAGGTTTCCCCCCAAACCTGCTTGGACTCATCATGAGGAATCCCGACTTCATCCCACAGGTTGAGAAGGCGTGCTTGCTTGCGTGGCATGAGACAATTGTAAGGGCGATACAGCTCAAGTTTTCCTGATACTTCAAATGAGTAAGCATCATCTGTGTAAAGCTTCATATGTTTAAGTTTGCGAACATATAGCGCTATCCATATGACGAGGGCCATCACGGAAACCCATAGCTTCTGGGCACCCCGATTACCGAAACTGTTGCATCGGTCGATGTGACGTTGACCTTCAACGGTAATGACCTGCTTGACCTGCCATAGAGGATGCATGGGCAGGCGGCGATACGCTGCTGAAACATCGGATTTGAAAAGGACGAGCTTGATGTCATGGCCACGCTTACGACGAAATTGGAGAATGGAGTCGACGAGGTCCTTAATGGAATCCAGTTTGGCTCCAGCAATGTCACCGCGCGAGATCATGGAGTTCAGAGAGAACTTGGGAGAACTATGGTCAACAACAAGTCGGAGTTTACCAGAAGATGGCTTCGGAACAGCATGGATTGGCATGCTATACATGCCTGGCAACAAGTCTTTGCCAAAGGCTGGAGAGAATCGTTCTAGGTCGATTTCGGTTTGACACTGGTCAATGAGAAATTGCCGTTCCTTAGGAGTTTTGGGAGGACGAAAGGAAGCATCATGAGTGAGTGGGTAGGACTCCGGCTGAGTGTTAGCGAAGGGCCAGAAACCCTCTCGTAAGCCTGTGATGACCGAGTCGACGAACGGTTGATTCGGATGCGTCGCAAGCAACTGCTTGAAACGATCAATCTTGATCGGTGTAACAATCTTAAAGAGTTCTGGATGCTCAGAAATAGTGGTGAGGATTTCCGGTCGAAGTTCATCAGGACCAGGACGAGGTAAAGGAGGATCGATCCTAGTGGATAGGGCAGTTGGACTCTTGCCAATTTCTTCATGAGTCCAAAGGAGTCCTCGATGGAATTTAAGAGAGGCCGTGAGGCTTATCAGATGAGCTGGTGCTTTTCTCCATAACCTGTCCACCTCTTTTGCACTTTGAGCAGCAGCGCGATCCGGAGTTTTGGCATCGTCCCTCATTGAATCGACGTGTGCAGACGAGCTGGAAGCTCCTGCGCAGCACCGAAGCCATTCCTATGAGGTTTAAATACGGCCGCGACTGACTGAGCCTTCTTCGTGTGACCACACTCCGTTACGGTCATGTCGACACCATCCACCCCGCTACCTGAACGCTCTCTCAACCGTCAAGTTGTCCTCGAAGAAGATGAATACACAGCTGCACTCTCTCAGATCATAGCTCGAGACTTCTTCCCTTCTCTTGTTCACTTGGACGCGACGAATAGTTATCTACAAGCGCTAGACTCGCGCGACCCACACCTTATCCATGCCTCAGTACGTCGACTCGAGGAGATAAACAGCACTCCAATTGCATCTACAAGCCGTCGTCCCCCATATCAAACTTTTTCGCAAACGCCATTCGGCGGTGGCCCTTCGGATACTCCACTGCGAACACCTAGCGGGGAGGCCCCGGCCAAACGGCTGAGATACGACACAGATATTAGTCTGGACGAGTTTCAAGCAAGATATACTTCGGAAGACAACTCTAGCTTTACACAGATTCTAAACGACGAAAACAGGAAGCGGAAAGAGAGGTATGGTTGGGCATGGGAAGCACAACAAAGGGTAGAAGCCCAGAGAAGCAGAATGCTGGAGTGTCGCGAGAAGATGCTCATTGAAGCACCTCCTGTGACGGGTATCAGGGAAAAGTTCAGGATAGAGGCACCGAAGCCTGCCGGTTTGTTAACTGATGGAAGCAATGAGTCACAACAGTTTGAAGAAGTAGAAGGTGACAAGAAAGGGGAGGGCGGCGATGATGATGAAGGGAAAGCATTGATTCTGCGTATGGAGGGACAAGAAGAGGTCGATGTGATGGCTCCGAGGAAAGATACGCGGTCAGCTGGCGTTGATGGATGGAAATTCAAGGTACGGTATGCCAAGATATTGAAGGAGACACAAGCTAATGTCGAAGTATAGGCGCGTAATTCGCTAATGTTCGCACCTGACGCCAACGAATCGCCATACCATCCATCTCCCAACGTTGAAGAGGACAAATCTGAGCCGAAAATCATCAAGTATAACAATACCCGACTTCCAGAACAGGAACAGTCGACTTCAGCATCGCGAGGTGCCTCTGCTCCTCCTAGTCCCACCAGAAGCAGAATCGAAGCAGCAATTACTGGAACTCCTTGTGAGCAATATTTACTATGCCCATAAAGTGTGACTAATTTTTTCCTCCCCAGATCGACCCAAGTCTCCTTCAAATGACGGTTTCAGCTTCGTTCCAAACATTCCCTCTCCTACGCCTGCGGAACTTGGCCCCGCCGCCGTTAAGCAACTAATGACCTGGGGTACGTTGGGAGCAACGCCGCGCGTCATTTCAAAGCCGGATGACGTCGAAATGCCACCACCCACCACCCCTTTTCATTTGCAAGACATCTCTGCGCGAGAGGCCATTTCTCACAAACTGTCAAACAAAGCATCGAAGAGCCTGCGAACTAAAGCAGGGCTACTAGGCCTCACACAATTGAATCGTACCCCGGGCATTGTCACTCCATCAGTGCGGAAGAGAGATATGGGACCACCATCATGGACGCCACGGAAATCAGAAGCGGCAGGGAATCTTACTCCTGCTGCTCGGAGACTCCTTGAAAGAACAACGAAAGGTGTAGCAGCTGCAGGTAATAGAGCTGGAGCTGGAAGAGCAGAAGAGACAGACCTGAACAAAGTTCGATGGACACCAACACCTACTTCGATAACAAGAAGATGATGTTTACTTAACCTATTTTACAATTTGTGCTCTACATAGACAATTGTAGCAACATCAAACTTTCCTCCTTTTCGGAGAGGGTTCAGCTTCATCTTCGGAGGCCTTTTTCGCTGCTTGTGAGGGCTCAGTCGTCGACGTTCCAGTTGGATTAGAACTGGCAGACTTTGCCTTCTTTTTGACAACAACGCCTTTTAAAGGTCTCTTTACATCCTTCTTGACTGTTGCCGGTGGCTTCGGAGGCGCAATCACGACAGGCTTATTTATTACGGGAGGAGGAGGGTTATTCGCCGCGCTGTTACGGGCTGCTACAGCCCTACAATGGGTCAATAGTTAGTGCTGAGGTACACCGACAAGACTCACTCCCTAAAACTCTTGAGCTCTTCTCCATCGCGCAACTTGCGCTGTTTTTCTTCTTCTGCCTGTCGTTCTCGTACAGAATCAAGGAACATGATCTCATCCTCTTCCAATGCCCGAAACTGATTTGCTGCAGAAGACTTGTCAACAACCACATTCCACAAAATAGACCAGTAAGAACTGCACCCAGCCTGTTCTTTTCCTCCCATTCTTCCTGTTTGGCTATCTATCTGTGATTTAATTGCCATGTCCAATACTGAAATGAAGTGGTCGATACCCTGTTGGCAGCGAGTTTCTAAACGTTATTTCGAGTGCAATACTGGGAAGTCAATACCTAGGAGGGAAGCGATGAAAAAGAGGCTACTTACTTCAGCTAGACTTCTACCGTCGTAATGATCATCCTGTTGCTGGGGCGGAGGTTCCTGGCCAAGTCTGCACACAATGAGCGGCCTGCGGAAGGTTAAGGATAAATAGACGACCTAGCGTAAGCAGCTTTCCATTGGTCCTCTCTGCGCTGTCTGGCAGCGTCTATCTCGTCCTGGGTTATGAAGCGAGAGCCGACGACGCCAGCGGAAAGGGAGGGTATTGGTTGTTGATCCATGGCGGTCAAGTCAAGAGATGTCTTCCTCCCACAACCCAACCACAGTCGTCACAACTCCTCGTATGCTTTCTCTCTGCCTCGAGCTGTAGAAATCTGTTCTCTGATATTTCCTTAGCCTGGGCTAAAGACGAACCGCCAACTCCAAGAACTAGCCTCTCTGGTCATGCTGACCGCCCATCGAACGACCGGCGGCTAAGCGACAATACCAACGACTCGGAGGACACTCTATCTCGCTGGTTGTCCTTCGCTCGTCCACACACCCCGAATGCAATCCCAAGCAGCCACGGTCAACACGCTTCTAGCTCAAAGAGTTCCAACCCCCGCACCATGTCCTGGTTGGCCTCACCATCAACGTTGAAAGACATAGCGGCGTTTTCTCGCAGAGACAAGCAAAGCACACTAGGCGACAAGGAGGCTCAGAACGTGCAGACATCTTCGGAAGCGGGACCTCCTAATAGCGCCGGCCTTACATCTAGCTTGGAATCCCCTTGGATCCCTCATGCTCGAGGTCTGGGTTCACAACGTAATCTCTCCGAGGAAAATGCATATGAACCTGGCCACTTGGAGGACGCTGTGCGGGAAATACAGGGAAAGGGATTCAGAAACTTTGCACTGATCAATCCATACGCCCCGCTGGTATGCATCACGTTTGCCCCTCCTCTGTGGACCTCTCATACCTGGGCCGTCTCAGCTCTTCCGCTTCATCAACATGTCTTTGACCAGTTCTGCACTTGGAATTGCGGTGCACATACGTAGGACAGAATTGTCGAACAATATTTTGGGCGCTCTCGGCAGCTCATGGTTAGTGTCGCACCTCCGTTTTAAGGACCGATGATTTTGACATTTTAAAAGCTCGGTGGTCATCATATTTGCCCCCTTGACCCTGGTGCATGTGTTGGTGGCCATCTATGTGCGTGATAGTTGTCGCATTAAGGATCGTACTCACGAACCACTCAGCTCGAATATTTTGGACGTCCTGTCGGTCTGTGGGCCACTTCTGCTAAGCTGGCCTACACCCTTTTTGAAACATTCTTCATCTGTGCATGGTCCGCCGCCTTGTCTCTGTGTTTCGATAATTATTTCACGTCGCTTATACCCTGTGCTCCTGCGTCGAGCATCTCCTGGTTCAGTCAGATACCACGACCCTCGATTCAATTATCGGCATTATCAGCCGACGATAGCCTATGCAACGATCAAGTCGCGCTCATCTGCCTCGTTGGTTTTAGCCTTTTGACCTACTGCATCAATCTTATCATCAGTCTTTTCCGGATATTTGAGAAAGTGAAATACCACTCGAATTTGTCACTAACATGAACGCATTATATGTCCCCAGTCACCTACATACTATATTACCATTTGTACCATACTCACAATACTTCGGCTCAGCATGCAGTTACATAATCAGCTTCTAGCATGACTTATTGACCTTACTTGGGCGGTTGCGTACATCCATGGATGCCGCCTCGCAGCATCGAATTGGATATATGAGAGATAAACTCAGAGCATTCGTCACTGCCACCTTAAACCGGGATTTCTTGTCGGGGATTATCATTCTCTTGGTCGTGGTCTTCTTATGGACAGCATCTAATTTCTTAACGCAGGTGTGCATATATCTCCCCAGTCGCGTCTTCTATATTCATCACTGATACTAGGATATTTACGACGGTGGCTACGAGAAACCTTTCCTGTGAGCTTTTACACTCAGAATATCGGACTATCGTGCTCAATGGAGACTACAGCGTCACATATCTAAGCACAAGCTCTTTTGTTCTTTATCTATTCCCATACTGTGCCCATCGGTGGTGGAAAGTCGGCCACAATCCGGAACAAAATCATCTGAGGTGAGGGCGCCCATACTTGCATGCAGCAGCTAATGGCTAACTTACCCCAGGCAGGGACCTGAATTACAGCCTCTTACCACCAGTACAGATGCCGATGAGCTTATAGATGAAGAGGTTCTCCCTTCCAGTTCCATGCATTTTTGCAATGTTCCTTATCCCGTCAACAACAGCACGCGACCCCCGTCATAGCCCGAGGATCTTCATCAAGGGCAGTCTTGCCTCCTCTCACAACTAAAGAGACGGCGAATCTTGCCATGGCCTTTTGTGTTCTCTGGTTCATCGCGAACTGGAGTCTCAATGCATCCTTGGTTTATACCACGGCAGCTAGTGCCATGATTCTTTCAAGTACTAGCGGTATGTCGATAAATATTATCCACTAATATCCAACCCCGTCGTATTTTCAGGTTTTTTCACGCTTGGTATTGGACGCATTCTCCGGGTGGAAGCCTTGACGCGCACTAAAATACTTGCTGTAGTATTGAGGTATTTCGATCGTGTCCTTGAGAGTCTTGACTATGGCAATGACCACTTTCAAGCTTCTCGGGTGTAGTCCTCGTCTATATCTCAGACTCGCGTCAGAAGCAGCCAACAGCAAGCACCACGGCCAACGGATCCTATCATCCCGTGTTGGGAGACTTCCTTGGACTGACATCTGCGTTGTTCTATGCGTTTTATGTCATCCTACTAAAAATCCGCATTGGTTCCGAATCTCGTATAGACATGCGACTCTTTTTTGGCTTTGTTGGACTTTTCAACATCTTGTTTGCTTGGCCGGTCGCCCTGTTGCTCCATTTGATTGGAATAGAAACCCTCGAGTGGCCATCAACGCGCAATGCTGTGATAGCTCTTCTTGTCAATGTGAGGATTGCAAGCCCTGTCACCCATCGATAGACATGCTGACATGCTGACAGACGGGAATCACATTCTCAAGTGATTACCTGTACGTGATAGCGATGCTGAAGACCACCCCTTTGGTAGTCACTGTGGGCCTGAGCCTTACGATACCTTTTGCAGTTGTCGGGGATATCTTACTTGGACACACTATATATACGCAGGTTATTTTGGGTGCTATGCTTGTCATGTTCAGTTTTGTGGCTGTTGGGATAGATAGCTCTTCGGTAGATTACTGATTATGGCAATTTGTCTTTCACGGTTGCATCATGGTATACTTTCGTGTTGCTCTACCTTGCGCCTTTATTTCTTACTTGTGGCGTAGCCTAAAGTGAGCAGAAAGCGTACGGAGCTGCACACCTCTTCAGCAAAACTACAGAAGCGTCAGTTCTCAGTTCAGGACAATGCTGTAGAACATGTCAATATCGGTGAAGCATCCGATGTCTCCGTGAGTCGGCGCCATACAACCTTTCTTCCGATTCCTGATGATTTGACCAAGGGAAATGACATACTCCATGCTCTTTCTACGCCTAAAACCCATGCACCTGTTGTCACCAAAAAAGAAAGGCAGCAGTTGAAGCGGGAGGCATTTTTACAAAGTAGACAAGCTCATGCACGGCTCCATCAAAACGACACTGAACTTTTCTTCAGAACTGTCGGCGGAGCTGTCGCCATACTCGAAATCTCATGCTCGGCGACAGAAACGAAAAGCCAAGGAAGAAATTGCAGGGGGGTTGAATGACCTCAAGGTAGTGATCACAGAACTGGAGCCCGACAACCAGCCAGATGAAGATGGGACATCTACAAATCCAAAAACGAGCTTGAAACCAGGGAAAATAGGTGAAGGGAAGCACTTGCCCCTGTCGGCAGGCCAGCGAAAGCGCGCGCTGTAAGTTATTTCTGGGCTCTCTGCTCTCACCGAACATTCCTCACACATGCCTTAGAAAATTGGAGCAGATGCGTCAACCTCTTGTCCTATCTAACCCAGCCTTTGCTTCAAACCCCTTCCAGGCCATCCGTACACATGCACAAAATACTCTAGTTAAACATGAAGTTCAAAATGAATGATGATATTCTCCTTACAAATGATATTACCACAGTTGTATGATAACGATGACTAGATACTAGGTAGAACAAAGTATGTTGCAAATGCGTGATCCAGTAGTGAAAGATGTGTGTCCCTGGACGTGTAAGCGAATCATTTACGTTGGAATGAGCAAAGTCGCGCAAAAAATAACCTTATTCATCGTTTGCACTCATTCCAGCGCTCCAGACAGTGCTGCCACTCCCACTGCCACCCACACTGCGTCTTCCTCTTTTGCCGATGCTTCTTGGCGCAATCTCCGTGAATCCACTTCCACTTCCACGTGCTAATTCCGCACTCAACGAACGTTCTTGCGCTTCGAGCGCTGCAATGGTATTCTCGGCTTCAACTTGCACCAGCGCTTCTTGCGTCAGATTAGAGGAAACATCTATTCCTAGTCCTACGAGAGCATTGTCTCCACCCGGAATCGAAGTCAAAGAAGAGCTTGGTTGGCCAAAGAAGGAAAAGCGCCGATTGTTCACGGACTGGGTACTAGAAGGAACAGACGATGCGCGCTCCATAGAAGCAGGTACTGGGGTTTGTGGTTCTATGCCCATTAGTTTCATGGTAGCGTTCAGTCTCTCCCTTTCCTTGCGATCTTCTTCATCCTCATACGTTTCCAGCTTCCGCGCACCAGTGATGGGTGCCGACCCAGGCGTAAGGGTTAAAGGACGCAAATTGGGTTCTGATTTCTTCTCTGGACCGCCGGAAAAGAAGGAAAAGCCTTTCCAATCGAAGGATAATGACCTGCGTTGTGCCTTGTTTGTTGGCTGGGATAATCTGGGAGTTGCAGGATTCGAGTCAGTCGTAGGTGCTGGCCCAGAGGAAGAAGATCGACCGATCCAAGCTGACTGAGGTCTTGCCTTTGGCGGAGAATTTGTAACGGTGATGGTAGGTTTCGGTGCAGACGTCTGGGTTGCTGTCATAGGCGTTTTGGGTTCTGCTTCATAGTCGGCAGCCAATACATGTTCATAGCCTTCTTGCGCAATAATGCGATCAATTATCTTTGACGCATACAGCGACAAGGCTTTGTTTGCATCCTTGAGTGATTTAACTTCTGTACGAAGCGCATCGATGTCATTCGTTTGGTCATGTTCAGCAGAGACCTTGCGCCCATCAGAGCCCTTCTTCGACCGCTTTTTGCCTGGAGGTCCGAGGCGGTCTCGGTCGTCCAAATTAGTTCCAGAAAGAATATCCTTATTTTCTGCTCTTCCAAGTTCTGCGGCAAGATCCAATCCAGGGCCAGTGATAGGCAAGTCTGCGAGTGATTCGCCGCGGATGGAAGTCGACCGGTTGCGACTATGTCGCCCGGATGACCGGCTAGAGGCACTATGGTCATGCGATCCAAGCGACTGCTCAAGCTCCAGGTCTAAGCTCTCAGGTAATTCGTCTACCTTGTCCAAGGTGCTGCGACCAGTGCTACGCAGACTTCGGACATCAACCGAGTCACGTTCATCATCATCATCATCGTCATTTTCAGATTCGCTCGTAACGCCGCCAACTTGTCTCATGACATCGAATTGCCCACTCAGAGTCTTTTCGCGCAAGAGGATCATATAACTTTCGTTCTCTTCCTGCAACTCTCGATTTACTCGCTTAAGATCGACAAGTTGTGTCTGGAGCAAGACCAAGGTGCTCTGCAGAGATGCGTAAGAAGTCGAGAGTGTGGAAAGTTCAAGTTTCAAAGCAGTCATTTCGGCAGGTTCGGAATCCGGATCAGTGAAGTCCTGCTGTTCCGATACGACGTGCTTCGGGCTGTGCTGCTTGTCCACATTGACCTCATCCTGAAGAGGCTGTGCATCACCGTCGTGTTCAACATCGCTCTCGATCATTTGGACAGGCTCAGGCTCGGGCTCGGTCTGCTTGCGGGCCTGTGTAAGAGACTGAATGCGGGACTTGAGATGTTGCTCGTTGTCATAGAATGCTTGGCGTTCCGCTTCAAATGAGGCTGTCTACCACTGCATGGGCACTCCGGTCACGGAACGTGTCATGCACGTACCTGTTCATTGTAACGGCGCTGAAGGTCTCTCTTCTCTCTTTCGGTCTCGCGAACTTGTGCTCGTAATTTATCGATAATGTCTATCCTCTGAGCCAGTTCGACTTCAGACCGCGATTGTTCCGTGTAAAGTTCATTTAACCGTGATTCTGCAGCATTCAGTGCAGAAGTGAGAGAATCATTGTCAGTCGTCAAGGAAGCAAGGGCTTGTTCCTTGTCCTGCAGTTGAATTAAGAGCTGTTATTTAATCGCTGTTAAATTGAGACGATGGTGGAGATAGAAGAAGTAGCTGACTTGTTCCTTCTGGTCAGTTTCATGCTTCAAAGAGGCAGAAAGCGTTTCTTTGGAGTCGCCATTCACCTTTGGAGACGAGCGGCGGGTTGCAGGAGAGTTCAAAGACGAAGATACACGGGGCGATGCAGCAGAGCGGGCGGTAGCGCCTTTTGTGATTGGGGGAGGAGAGGAGGGGGTCGGGGCGCGACGGGCAGGAGGAATGGCTCTTGAAGAGTTCATAACAGGACACGTGCATGTCTCCTCCTCTCGAGTCACTCGCCACTCTCTTAGCCGCCGTTCGCACTCAGTCCGCTCCTCCCCTCTCTACCCATATCCCTTCTCTTAATCTTCTTAAACCAGCCAATCTCATCGAGGTCCAAGGTCCACCAGCCTCCGGAAAATCCCATTTTCTGTATTATCTTGTCATCAATTGCTTATTGCCAATCGCCCTACAAGGCTGGGACTCTATCGCCGTAATTCTCGATACCGAGCTATCTTTTGACCTATCGCGTTTCCAGGCCCTGCTCATCTCACGCATAAAGCGATTTTTGCCGCGAGCCGATGACCATGCAGTGCAAGATCTCGTCCAAGACGCATTAGACCGCCTGCACATCTTTAAGCCAGATTCTTCTTCTCAGCTTGCCGCCACCATCTACCACCTTCCGAGATACGTGGCGGATAGATTTCCTGACCGGCGACTTGGCCTTGTTGCGATCGATTCAATCAGTGCCTTTTACTGGCCTGACCGCTATACCGTTCAACAACTGCAGGCAACGCATGAAGGTCATAACCAGTTCCACAGACATCCCCTGAATCACGTGTTTGTTGCGTTGCGCTCCCTTCATCTTCACTGGAGTCCTGTTATCGTTCTCACTAACTGGGGACTTGTACCGGATCCTGAGCTTACCAAGCGTAATCCTTCTGTACAAATGTTCAAACAACATCTCTATCCATTCCCTGGCCCATTCGCCTCCACTCATTCGACCCATGACAATAGTGGATTGGCTCTGGGTAACTCGTTTCAAATCACACATCATATCACGCTCTCTTTTGCTCCTTTACCGCGTTTTCCGCGCGGGATCGATCTCGCAGAGGCTAAATCGGAGGAGGAGAAACATCGGATCCCTCTGCTTCTCAAAGGCGAAATCACTGGAATAGTTCGGTATCCCGGAAACACCGATAATACAACTTTTACTCTGAGGATTCACAACGACGACATGACCGCACTCTGACATAAGCAAACTTGAATGTGCGGTACAGAGAAGAAAATAGACAAAGTTATTATTATAGCCTCCTGGGCCGTGCTATATTATATGATGTGCTAAAGTAAGATGGTCCACTAGTACGCTACGATATACAATAAATAAAGCTATGCTACTGTTAATTTAACGATACATATTGCTGTGTTACATCTGTCGTGATCGTGTCCTTAGAATGTCTGTCCGTAAAGTTGGTCTAGGAGGCCCTTGTACTGCGTCTCTACTTCTTTGCGCCGGATATTACCCTTCGTCACTGTCCTCGGAAGCGTACCTTGATGAAGGACAATGATGAAATGTGGCGACGCAATTTGTTCATGAAGATAGCGTGTTGAATTAAATCTTCGTGTTTTGCGCATGATTTCTTGCTTGATAAAGTTCGTGTCAGTATCGTTATCGACAGCCTCAATGAATATCGACGGGGACGGCCGTCCTGTGCCAACGACAACGCAATCCTTGACAAATTGGCCACACGTAGCCTTGACGTTGTCTTCGATAGCCCTGTCATCGAATCAGCAACAGTGTTCCGCAAACGCCGGGCAAAGAAGTATACTCACTTGGTATCGCAGCGCAGACTGTTTTCCGTCTTAATCCAGTCGTCATTTCGTCCGCGGAATACGTACAACCCAGGAGCAGTTTGGATGAAGAGGTCGCCAGTATGGAAATGACCGTCGTCGCTTCTCAGAGATTTGTGTGGACAGTCGGGAGATTCCGCCAAAATGACGAGCTCTAACAACATTGCCGTAGTCTGGTGTCGTTCGGGCTGAGAAGGCTCGATTGGTACAAACGAGTAGGACATCCCATCAATGGGCCGTAAAAATGGTGCACTGCGGGATTTGCCTCCGACTGCCAAAAGCGTGGCACCACATTCAGTACTTCCGAATAGGTTCTGTGACACAAGGATTAATATCGTCTTTTACGACAATCGATGTTGATACGTACTCTGAGTTGGACGCCATTCTTCATCGCCCATTCCTCATCATCGCGCGGTAGTGGGAGACCTGTGAACACTACCTCTTCCAAGCCTTGCAGTTTGGAAAGTAGTTTACGGTCATTGCGTGAGTTCCGAAGATGATTGGACAGGAATGTTGCGAATTGGTTGAGACGATTCAGACCGCATCGCTCTATCATATCCACAAGCTCTTCGGAAGAGAAATTGATTTTAGTGGGCTGGATTACGCAAGATCCATGTTGAAGAGTCCCAAGGAACACTATGAGCCAAATTTAGTGTAAGCTTTTCTATTTTAGGAAAGCGGTACGCACTGAAACTTTGCGCTATATGGCACAGGCTACCCCTGAATTGTACTGTTAGCCCGACTCCAAACTGGTGGATGGGAATCACTTACATCCAAACAGTAACATCTCGTCTGTGTAGGTTCCTTGGCTTGCTTATGATATTAGATTTGTGAATGGCGGAGCCTAACCACTTGTAACTACAGGGTACAAGTTTCGGGCTGCCTGATGTTGACCCGCTCGTGTGAAATATAAACGCGAAATCATCGTCCGAAACGCAGGGTAGTACAGGCAATGGGACACTAGGCACGCCCATGGAATGCTTGTCTATAGCCAAAAATGTGGGAACAGGTGCGTTCACAACACTGGTTGCGTAACATGGTTCATAAATCAGTGCCTTGGCGTTCGCCTTCTGCATTAGCGAGTAGATAATGACGGGGTTTGGCAATCGCAGGCTGAACATTTGGGGGACATAACCAGCTCGTGAAACGCCGTAGATATGGAGGATATCGCTATAGGTGAAGCCACCGATCCTACAAATCCTTAGTTAAGGCGGCATGTAGGCTTCACCGAAACTTACCATAATCCTATAACAGATCTTTGAGGTATGCGTCTGCTTGCGAAGAGACTTGACCAATATTTCGCAGATGTCTCGACGTCATGAAGGAATTGTTGATATGTAATAACCTGCCACTCTTTTACTTGGTTCGTTGCAGGGTCCAGACATGGTAATCTGAAGACAGGGGAGAGAGGGGAGTGCGCTGCACTTGCCTCGAGGGCAGTAAGATGAGATGTTAGCATGGGAGATGAAGTAATTGGAGGACATAGCAGACCTGTCAATCTTTATATACAAGCAGTCCTGGGGAAGAATAAAATACTTTATTGATGAGTCACCTACCGGAAGCGGATAGGTTTTCAATACAAGCGCGTGTGTTTCGTCCGTCGTTTCAAGATGTAGAAGCAATTCGCAGAGGTGGTTTCCATTGCACCTGAGCCAAGGGAATACCGCGGTAACGGCATGTAGATCTATACGACATCTTCATTCATTCCTTCTTTTCTTCGCGACTAGCCAAAAAGGTCCGCGAGCCCAGGAGTTGATGTCGCATCCATGTGAGTCAAGGGACGGAGGCGATGCCTATATCGTATCATCATATTCTGCAACAGGAGCATGAGATGATTCATTGATAACTAGTGATGATCTACCGGCCTCTGCGGAATTGTGGCAATTGCTGTTCGCACGCCTCGAAAACATGCCCTGCTGCCGGAAACCAATACTCTGGAGTACCGTCGCCGCGTCAAAGCGACGACTTGCATTTGAACGAACAGTTTGTCGAGCTCTACCGAAAACGAAACGGTAGTCAACTGTAATTGGCGCCCGCCCACCACCGACTATGGAAACATTTCCCTTCGACCGCCCTATCAGGTTGGCTGGAAGACATTGTTCCTTTTTGGTTCCGTGCCCTCACTTGCACAGCCTTGTTAATAATTGTGCATGAACTATTTGTCCGACTGTCAACCCAGAGTTTTTCTGTGCTGTGCGGCGAATTATCGGTAGCAGTAAGGAATATGTCATGAGCGATCAGCGGTGGTCGGTAGTACATAGTTATCGTGTTGCTATTACTGTCGATGAAAGTTGTGACAAAAGCTTGTGACAGGCAGAAAAATCTAGTTGAACATCACTCCGGCACACATCTGATGCTCCGGCCTCTGCGACTGTAAGCAGACGATATTACCCTTGTGGAATCGTGAGCCATACATCCAATTGCACTGCACTGCTATGCTCATCGTTCCCTAGACCACAAGGACACGGACTTCAGCCTGGCTGTCCATGCTTAGGAGGTTTGTCCTTGCTCACAGGCATTCCTCGAAGAATTTCGGTGTTGCGCTATGCTTTCCATCTACATCACGACATCATTACTCTTTCCATCACCAGCGATGCCTCACAAACATGGCCATTGCACACCAGTGTACACACGCAGACACGGCAGAGCACACGCCACAAGTCCAAGACCGCGAGTCGCGCACCTCAAATCACTGCCAGCTGAACTTGCCCTCTTCCCCGAGCCAGGTAGACCCGAAGATCGTAGCCCTAGTTCGTTCTGTCCTGTCCAAAGATGCAGCAGAAATATCGGACCCCCGTGTTTTGGCACAAATTCCGAAATACCTTGCAAAGGCCGAAAACGTTCGGAATGTTGCAGAAGCCTTCGTATGCGAAGAACCTCATCACGTACTACCATTTCTCAGGCTACTACAAGGGCTAAAGTGTCCAATCAAACAAAACATCTACGAGGGCATCTGTTTTCGGCTCGCAGAAGTGAAAGGTTGGCACCATGTTTTAGATGTTGTAGCCTTAGGGATATCCCAAACTGGTCGTACAACTGTTCGTCTGCTGAACTGGAAGTCCCGTGCTCTATTGGAGATGAAACGTTACGGGCAACTCCAAGACGTTCTCGAGGAGTTCAAGACAAACAACCTGAAACCGAATCAAAGAACCTATCATCTCGTTCTCACAGGTCATATACGCAACTGCGATATTGTTCGGGCAAGACATTGTCTTCAACGGATGGAAGAAGCCGGATTTTCACCGAACCATCTTACACATGCTTTGCTCGCCACAAATTATCGGTCATTAGGTTCCGATCTCCAAGTTCATTATCGTGCCTTGGAAGATCTGAGCTCCATGGATCACACGCTCGGAGTCGCTGTGCTCAACAGTCTAATTCAGTTACGTCTAGATTCTCACGATGTCCCTCGCACCCTTCATCTCCTGTTACACTTCAACCCAGTCTTAGTCCAGGCACTTGTTCTCGCTCTTTCTGGGAATATCATCCCTCAAGGGACATCAAAACATGACATCTCATACATGTCCCATCTTCATACCCCACCTTCTCGTCATTCTTTTGTACCCAATGCGGCGACGTATTCCATTGTCATCAATTATCTTGCACGTCATGGTGCCTTCGAACACATAACAAATGTTTTGTATGCCGTGGTAATGAATGGAATCAAAGCCTCCCCCACCATAGTGATTTCCTTAATCCATGCCTTTGCATCGGCCGGCCGCATCGATATAGCCGTCAAGCTAGTAGCCAACATTTGCCAAAGCCAAGCGTCTTGTTTAGAGGCACTAGCACCTATGTCGTCAACGGCCTTGGACGGATATCTGCTTGATTGCGCAGATATCCGACCATCAACGGCGCTATTCAACGCGTTGCTGCAAAATGCGTTGCCAAGAAAAGGTCTCAATGCTATGAGCACCGTCTTGAAGGTTATGCATGCCAATGGCGTTTCACCTAATGCTGCGACGCTGGACATTTTCATCGCGTATCTTCGCAAAAGGGAAACCGTTCGCCCAAGAATGCTGCTTCGAATTCTACGCCAATTTGTATCACCTGGTATCTATCCAACTTCACGACAGTTACACAGTATCTTGAGCAGTATTTTTCGCTATGAGAAATTCCTCCTATATGGCAGTGGCTGGAATGCATCGGCTGCCCGTCTTTCTCGGTACCAACGCGCAAAAACGCAGTCTTATCCAGAGGACCGGGTAACGAGCACTTCAAAACCCTTCGACCCATCAGCCGGCCTTCAGTTACCTCGATGGCTGCGCTATAAATCCTTAGCGCGTGCTATAATAGAGCCACTGGTCTCTTCCGCGGTTAACAGCGATGCAGCTACTTTTGCTCTCAGAATACGACACGATGCTGTTATCAAATCTGATGTCGATTCAGCAGAGGGCATTCTTCGCGCTTCACTGAGTCGCGGTATACACGCAACTCAATATCATTACAGCGCGTTGCTAGAAGGTTACGCACTGATCGGTGATATGAGCGGAGCCGAAGCTGTCCTTCGGTCCATGGGGAAAGTTGGACTCAAGCCAAATGTCGTCATATATACTATTCTCATTGTTGGTTATGGGCGCTACGGTCATCCAGAAAAAGCCCTAAGGATCTTTCGGCAAATGCTTAACGAAGGTTGTAAACCAGACGTTCCCGCCGTAGATGCCATATGTGGTGCCCTCTTTGCCTCAGGCGCATATGCGTTGGCGAGACGAGTGCTCATCGATAGTTGGACATACATTCAACCATTTCCCGACGAGCACCACTCTCTCTCCCTAAGGCAACTCTCGGTTCGATTCAGATCTCTGCATAACGCTAATCAAAGTGTCCCGATGTCGATGACAAAGCACCGGCGGCGTTTGTTGCATTTCAAGGTCCGTGACTTGGTACAGAAATGGAGGAAGATGAGCGGGAAGCATTCTTCAAAATCGCAAACGGTGGTATGAGAGATTAGATTCATAGATACTAGTAGCTAGTTTTGTACAGACGTCCATGAAATTAGGAGAACCTCGTATCCAACAGATGCAGTGCGTTTTGAACATCCGTTGTATAGACTTCGCGTACCTTCTTCTGGCCACAGTGCACGGCGAAGTCCTGTGAAGCAATGCGCGGTTGGGACGGATTGCCGGTAAGGGGGAAAATGTCAGGGGATGGAGATAACGAGCCTTGGGAATCAGCTCTAGGCGAATTCAGTCGCTCAGGTGTTGCTTGGCCTAGTGGTGGGGAGATCACAACTGTTGGACCAGTGCATTTGGATCTCCGGGCGACTACTTCAGCCAGCAGGGATAGGTCAGCAAACGAGGTATTTGGATGCGCCTTGATCTGCTTCCAGGCCTCGTTTGTTGGCATTGTCTCCTGGCTGGTCGAAGATTGCATCGAAAGACGCGAACCACAGCGGTTTGGGTCTCCACAACAGCGACGTTCAGGTGCCACGACACCAGACCTAGCAGGGCAATTCGCGCAAGGCGATTGTGAGGCAACTGATTCTCCTATCGCCGCACAAAACGCCTTTCCAAACGTATCATCTGCGCAGGCCGGGCAATTCGAGGGATCTCCTGTACAGGTTGTGTCGGTAAAAATCTGCGACTGTGGCGGCACCAGAGGAAAGATTGAGTTTATGCCAGATTCTGTGGCACCCGGCTTTCGAGGAAGAGGGACGGGAGGTTGGTATGCTGGAAGATTATCAAGAATAGATATTTGACTTCGAGGGGTTTTATCAGCTGCCCCGCGAACAGAGTCCTCGGCGGCTGAGGGTTGATGGTAATCTACGGATTTAAAGGTTGACTTGTCCGATTCCTCTTCTGCAATGGCACGACATAGACATGGCACGACGTCGTTGCAGAACCCACAGCCAAATGATGGACTTCCATTATTGGCTTCCACATCCAGTTTCGCGTGAGCATAGTCTATTGCTTGTACATGATCATGACCATTGTTGCTGGTACCTGTTTGATAAGTAGCAGGGGGATATGTGGGGTGCCCTGCCGCAATTGAGAATGGTCCACTCGAAACGCATGGCCGACCAGCAACCAATGTGCTTGCATCAAGTCTCGCCCTTTTTACTGGCTCAGGTACCACATTGAGATCCGGGGAGCGTTCTCTCGAGTTCTTCATTGGTGTAGTCTCCTGTCCTTCCGCTTTGGCGATTTTCTCTCGTAGGAATTCGTTCTCCCGACGCAATGCCTCGTTTTCTTCCTTGAGCCGTTTCGCGATATTTTGAAGGGCAACGTTGCGCTCTACTTGACCTTGTTCATAAGATCGAACACGATCCTGTAACTCCGTTAATTGGGATTGCTTCCTCTCGCGGAAAGCTCGTTGCGCAGTTCTACAATAAAGCATCAGCACTGCAAAGTATGTTGGGATATTGAGATGCTTGCCTGTTTTGTACACGCCTAGCTTTACTGTCGGCCTGTGGCAGGTGTTCTGAATATAAGTAATGATATTGGGCAAGACGGCTCACGTCATTACTATCCTTCAGCGAGGTATCGTTCTTTGGTTTTCTGCCTGGTTTTGGCTTCGGTGCGATGGTCCACTCCATAGAAGCTGAAAAGATACATTAAAAAACATGACAATTCAGAGAAAATATGGGCATACGAGTGGCCCAGAGTGTGGAGGACATTGGGTGGAAGGAAACAGGTGTGGGAAAAAGAGTGATTAGATAATGACTAATCAGCTACTCGATAACTATTTCCTCTTCTGTCTGTTCGATCACTTCATCTACCCATACCTCGATCTCCTCCTTCTCCTCGGTACCGTGCGCTTGTCTGTTACCCTTCTGGACGTGTTCATCACTGCACTCCTTTTTACGTAGTGTTCTCCAGGCATTCCATTCGTCCACAAGTCGCTTGCGCAATGCAAGAAGTTCGGCGCTAACGTTACTTTCTTCGGTTGCATCTTCTTCGTCGAACTTACGGCTATACTCTCGGAGGTTCTTCCGTATCTGTTTTTGTTGTTCCTTAGCGAGCAAGGACCGAGGCCGCGGTCGCCAGATGAATTGTTTGAAACGGTCCTGAAGCTGCTTTGTCAGTTCTTGACCTCGGAAATCCCAAATCGCATAACCATTCTCCAGCTGGTTTGTTATTAGCAATCTAAAAATGTTCGACCTGAAGATACTGTCCATACCGTGTGTTGCCAAGCACTGGCGCTGGTGGCCAGATAACGGCCGCTTGGATCCCACTCTACATCTGTTACCCCATAGTGATCAGCAGTTCCTAGAAGCTGAAGGGAGGAATTCCAGTCATCTTTCTGGCCATCCTTCCTGCCTACATCTTCCGAGTGGAAATCCAAGTCCCAGAATTCCAATTCTGACTTGCTGGACGAGCCAACGGTAGCCAGCACGGCATGACGTCCACGCGGAGACCATCGAATCGCATTAGTGGTACGAGTCGGTAAAGTGCCTGCAAATACTATTAATTCCATGTTCCGTGACATACTTGGTCTCCTTACGAAGCGGTTTGAAGTCATTTTTGCTGTGATCCAATTGATAGAAACTGACGTCAGTTTTGATGGTAATTCCAGGCCCAGGGTTACCGATATTGGGGTCACTACTTGATATTATGGCGAAGCGCTCTCCTTTGGGTTCCCAAGAAAAGTCCATTACAGAGTCTGTACAATCAACGGTTTTTGTAAGATGCCACCAGTGCTATTAGTCAATATACCTTTGAGTTCAATAACTTCCACCGGGAAGTCCTTTTCGCGCATCCTGAATATTTCCAGGTTGCAAAAGATTGATTTCTTTGTCTTCGTGTGGCGATCTACCTTGACGCAAAGAAAATCACCTTGATTTTGCCAGAATAGTTTGCACTGTAAATCGGAGTCAGAATGTGATGAGCCACATGAAGGATGCCGCACCTCGGTAACATTGAAAAGATTTTTCTGTCGTAAAATCGTGCGGCTAGGGAAGCTTAACAATGTTACACGAGCTGGTTGATTTGCTACTTCTGGTGTCCAGTACACAAGCATGTTTTCCTTCGCTTTCTTTGCAACCCTGGATCCCGTGCCATTGGGGATAGCCTTCGATTCCGTTTCAACATCCTCCTTATCCTTGTCTCCAAGTGGACACCACTCAAAATCGAAGACGCCCTCGATTTTAAGACTTTTTTTGCCTTGCAGATACATGCTTGGGAGTTCATACACATTGATCATTTGCCCAGGGGTAACACGGGCAACAAACTTGTCATCAGGGCTCCATTTAAGCATAGGCCATGGCATGTGTTTTTTTGTTGCCTGGACATCAGTTTCGTTACTGGTCGAAAATGTACGAAGCAGATGTCCAGACTTAATATCCCAGACTGCAATATTGTTACCTTCATCTTCTGGGGAGAAATATTGCGGTCCTTGTACCGCGCCTTCCGGAACAACAATGGGTTCGTTTGACCATGTTACAAGGTAATTTTCGCATGGCGAAAAGTCGATGAGCTTAACGAAAGGATGCGCAAACCGTTGTTGAGGCTTCCACGACGGGCCACTCCATAACCGAACACCTTGACGATGCAGCGTGGCTATATATGTTCCAAGCGGGGACCATGCAACATATAAGAAGTCTTTCCAGTCCTAAAATAAGCATAAATAAACAGGATCAACCCAGGAAGTGGAGAACAGACAGGCTTATGCGCCACTTCACATTGAGAGGGCTTGCCATGCCAATGAATATTGACTTCTTCTCCACGGTATGTGACATACTGATCGCGACCTTGAGGATCCGCCAACCAAGCTCTAAGGTGCTCCTATGAAAAAAGTCTCAATGAATGATGAAATCTATGTTAGAGTGACCAACTCTGTGGGTATATTCCTCTTCTTTTGGTTCCACGTACGTCTCGTCCATATTGGCGTATTTTTCGATGTCCGTAAATTTGTTGAGCTTGAAAGTATGCTTGGCATCGAATGGATGATCATGAAGAGTAGCTAAAGCAAGGTTGGCATCATCTACGGTCCGAAAGTCAACGAAGACAAATCTGAGTATGGTCAATCATTATATCTCTGTGTTCGATACAACCTACATACCCTTTGCTCTTGCCGCTCTTGCTGTCCCATTGCAGGGAGATGTTTTCTGGCTTGATTGGAACACCCTTCTTGGTAAATTCTTTGGCTATTTTGGCCAATAGTCTTTCTTCCTTGCTCTTATCGATGATTGGAACACCATCAACTATGATAGTCTTGTCAAATCCTTCATCGTAATGGATTTGGTAACTGATAGGTGAAATAAGGCTCCCCGAGTAATTAGCGATTATTTGAAGGTGATGACTTACTTTGCTTCGATATCCGAATAGTCAATATTATCGGGGTCAACAAGCGTTTCCGGCATATTCTCCAGCAGTGGTGGAGGACGATCGTTTTTGTGATTCGATTGGTTTTGTTTGCCTTAAGCTTCCGGTGCTTCTATATACAGCTTCATATTTTCCATTCTCAAGCACATACCGCATCTCGGTATTTATTTTGTTTAGTAAACCATCCGTGGATTAGGAGAGTTTGCAGCGCAAGAGAACGAGTGTCAAGACATAGATTCTACAATTTGCTCTGAAGGGTCCACAAAAACAATCCCACGCCGGTGGACGTTTGTGCTTGAATGTCATTGATCCTTCGACATTCGTTCGAGCGAGCACTCTGCCATTGTTCGTCGCGCTGTGCGATACGTCCAAACGCCTATTCTGACCTATATCCGTTCTGGAAAACAATCTCCTTCAGCAGCTTAGTCTTGAAGGTACATTATCGCGTGACCAGTTTCTCGTATTCTAATCAACCTTCCAAGCAGGAACCTTGTCCCGGTACGAATAAGGCAGACAAAGCACCTTGTCCAAACGTACTTGAGCGCAACAAGTTACAAGAGTATCTCACCCTTGTTGCATCATCGAACGAGCTCACTGCGGAAGACATCGAGTGTCACAAGCCGGCCAAGCATGCTCCACCAGGGACAGCCCAATACGAGCATGATTACGAAAAGCTCGTTAAAACACTTTCTCGCTCGTTTACTGTGAAGCAGTTGAAGGATGGGCACCGACTTTTTGGACTAGAACTTCCTAGGAAAAGGACGAAACGAGAACTGGCAATTTCAATCATAGAAAGGCAGTGGCGATGGCCATCCTTGTCAGAATCATTGAAACAGCGAAGAGACCGGACAGAGGTTATTAGTCAAAGTATAGTCTTCGATCGATCGTTATACAGGCGTCAAATTGACACATAGTAGGCTTCGCACTTAGTAAAAGAGAAGCGTTTCTTCTACTTGGAAAAGGTTTTTGTTTCCGTACAATGATGCGTTTTGTTGACCACATTATCAGATGGCTCCAATCTACACAAATTGTCTTCGAAATATGATGTGCAAACCTCATTTGTGCCCAATCCCTTGTCCCTGACTGTGCAGGGAACACGAGGACAGGTTGGAAAGGTTGTGCGTTACATGAATGCATTTAAACTGGTATGTACATATCCAATTTGTTGCTATTGTTTTACGACGAAGCTCAGGACATTTCTGCTGACGTGCTTGAGTTGCCAACAAACCAAGATGTGTCCCTTGAGCTATGTCAACGAGTGTCGCGCTCATCAGGGGCATTGGTTGAGAGTCAAGAGAGCGGGACGGTGCGAGATATCAATTGTTTTCGAGTTAGAGAGACTTTAACGTTCGCTTATATCAGTTTCAAATCTCGTATAATACCAAAGATGACCGCGCCAGACATATTGCGAAGGCTCTCCTGATGCAAGGAGCTTATGAAGTATGTGCTAGAGGTTTTAGTCTCGTACATGACTGATTGTTGCGTCGCAAAGCCATTGCGCCAATCACCATTGCTAACGTGTATTAGTAAAGACAACCCACTTCCACTATCAATGAGTATATCCGAGTCCTCTCATGGCTTTTCCTTGTATCCATTCACACTCCCACGTCCTCTACCTTGGCTTGTAAGCAATGCTCGCATGTCGAGGGCCAGGGACGTCGGCGGATGGTTCGACCACAATGCCATGAAAAAACCTACTTTACTCAGTCGCGATAATCTGACGGTGGACATTAGCGGGTAAGAATAAATCTATTAAGCATGACATATTCTCATGTGAAAGGCTAGGCAGGTCGATGACATTCGTAAAAGAGTGTCGGCTGTTATAACAGATGCCCTTGAGTCAGAAAAGGTGTCTGACGTCGCCGTACAAGCGTCGTAAGTACTCAATTAAAATCATTCGCATTTCTCTCAGGACTCCCAGATTTGGGCATTTCTTGCTCCCCTCACCATCAACTTCCTTCAACACCTTAACTTCCCCTGTGGCTGGAGGGGTCCCCCTCGCGGATCTGTTGAACAGAATCAAGGAATCAGACAAGCAACCACGGTTTATTCCCTCGTATGTTTCTCTCAGTCTTCTTGTATTTGTCCTGACGATCCACCATTTATAGGATGCCCAAACAACTCCTTGACTCGCGACCTACCAGCCAGCGTTTGATTCATCGTTTAGTGTATCATGCAATCGTGTCTCAAAGTGCAGGCTGCGCCGACCATCCTCGTTTAGACTACATCACATTAGAGTTCAGCCATGTAATGCCAACTGCGTCACAGGGTCCATGGGAGGAAGACGATCTAATTGAACGAGATGACGCACTTCGAGAAGGGGAGCCATTAAAGATCAGTGAACACAATTGTTGGAGAGGTACAAAGTTCCATTGTGACCTCATGCTGCCCGAACGGTTAGTTTTCCTTAGCTCACCACATTCCGCATTAAATGAGGCGTCGATAGGGCTAAGGACCTGCGTTTCACTATATCAGGAGGGTTCCCCATGCCCAATTTGCAATGGCCCCAGGAGTTGCGTGGGTACAAAGAGTCCCTTGCAGAGTTAGTTCAAGGGCCACCATCTCGAACTGAGTGCTGATGATCTCACAGGTTGTCTATATCAAGTTTGGAGGCTTCCAGAGGGGCCTTACCTCTGACCCTTTTTTACAAGGAAGCGACGTTTGTCTTAAGGTCGAGCGTTTTGGTTCGCCAGAGCAATGATCAACTCTTGAATACTGAAGGCGGGAGCTTGTTTCCTTCAGTTGTAAGTGAGAGTATCTTGGACTTGAACAGCAATCAGCGTTACATTACATGCAAAGTAATATTCTCGTATTCAAGGCTATTTTGTCAAACTGATTGCACCTTCACAGCTGATATGTGACGACCCCTTATCTGATCAGTCATGGAGGAATCTCATGCTGGCTTGTGATTGGCTAACTGCCCACGAAAAATTGGACCTGCAGTACAACACACACCAGTTGGCACAAGCTTAGATTTAAACGTCACATTAATGTTATACCCAACTGATTCCAAGTTATCAAGCACGCCTGCGTGATCCCTTCGCCTTCTCCCTTTTCTTGCGAGCCCGAACCTGAATCACAATATCAGCTTATTTCAACCTCTATCCATAATGTCATACCTCTTTTCTCATACGGGCATCCACCATCGTATATCGGCCTTTCACACCTTTTGGTCGCCCCTTAATCCCTTTGTGTGGTCCTTTCGCAACGACGAGTTTGACCTCTTTTTTCGTTTTACCAGAAGACATGCTATTTCGCATTAATTTCTCTATTTGCCGAGCCTTCTCTCGCTCTGTCAGTTCTGTTGTTTCATTGACACCTTCAGCCTTCTTCATGGCCTTTTCTAAACGTTGTGCTGCTTTGAATTTTTTACGAGCCTTGGCTTCCGCAATCTTTTTGATCGGCCGCGCATCGAGAGCGCGTTGCTTTGCTCTCAACGCATCTACCGCTTCCTTGCTAATAGGGATGTTGGTCTTGTAATATTTCGCCTCATCATCCAGGAACCACGAAGGAAGGCCTTCCTTCGAGTTCAACGAGTATCGATTGAAGCCATCGTTGATAAGCTGTGTTTTTGTCTTCTCGCGGTTCACAAGTTGTTGGGCAAGCGTAGCAGCTTCTGGAGTGAACAACCCAAACCCTGAGGAGAGTCAAATTTTCCGAGTCAAGTGCAGAATGCAACTAAACCAACTTTTGATGTCCGCGGTTTTGACTTCGTCCTCATTCTCCTCGTTGATATCCCACAAGCCATCATCTGAGTCAGACTCCTGGGGTACGATTTCAACGTCATCGTCACCTTCGCCCTCATTTGACTGGAGGAAGGAGTTAGTGGGCCAGTTCCTGATTACATGAGAGAGTTCACTTTACTTCACTTCCCGGCGGTTCTACGAGATGGTCGGTCTCTTGTTCTTCATCACTTTCCACCTCGAGCCCCCCTTCGCCAGCAAAGACATCACGGCTAAACCACAACTTGGCAGCTTGAGGCTTTGTTCGTTTTGTTTCTTGAAGATCTGTGATTAACCGTTGGCGTTTGGGAGGTTTACCGGAAAGGCCTTCAGAAAACGTTCGTTTGCGTTTTTGAAGCTCTTCTCCCTCGTCCTCGGAAATTCCAGAATCTGAAGACTCGTCTGAAAATCTCATTTTGTTTTCTTCCATGACATCCCATCCCCCTTCGTCAGAACTCTCCTCAGCAGTGTCTTCATCCTCGTCGTCAGATTCCTTTTCCTTAATACCGTGCCATTCTTCCCTTGCCTTATTTTTCTCCCTCATCTCCCGTACCTTGAATTTCGGATCCTTTTCGCGCAGTCTGTTCCGGTATGCATCGTACATCCCATCCAATTCAGCCTCGAGACCCTGAACCTTTTTCTCTCTTTCAGTATCGGAATCCCCATCGTCATCGCCATTATCAAGGTCCAATCCATCTTCATCGTTTGATTCTTCCTCCGGACCTTCGCCGTCATTTTCAGTGAGTAGTTCAACCCCTCTCTTTCTACGCATGGCTTTCTCGGTCGCAGAAAGATCGAAGATGTCCTCTTGCCCCATGTGCAAAGCAGCGTCCTCCTGTTCGAGACCAATATCAAGGGGTGCGGTCATTTGCAATTGCATTCGTTGTATAGTCCGAGTTTTGAGTTCATTAGCACGTCGCCTTGCGCGTTTAGCGCTAGCTTCCGCCTCCTTACCAAGTCGTTCGAGCTGAAGAGAAGGTCAACCGAAGGAGCCGGCTGCAACGCATTTACAACATACCTCTTCTTGTATTTGTTGATCATCGTCAACCTCTTCCGTCACTTCAGCCGTCTCTGTAAACTCCTCTGTCTCCTTTGCCTTGACTTCTAAACCTAACTAGACCATAGTTAGCGTCTGAGCCTAATGGAGAGCATCATTGAACCTCTTGGCGGAGGGCTAAACGCCATTTCATGAGGGTTTTGAAATCCCCTTTCCCCAAAACCTTGAGGTCTTCACAATTTGCTTTGACATCCTCAGTAGTAATTTGCAACGTTAGCCACCTATCGGTACAATTAGTAAGACAAATCGATGCGAGTGCAAATCACGCACTGTTTCTCCTCGTCAGTCGTAAAAGCGATCTTGTTGTATGAACCTAATAGCGCTACAGGATCGGAACCCTTGATGAAGTCGCTTGCGGGAACTGTTCTGAACAGAGTGTAGTCGCCTTCCGCATAGCCATCCCTATGACGCCGCTTTTTTTCAGGATGGAATACATTGGCCTGTACGTCGTTGGCGGATGTACCTTTCTCGGATGGAATCGACGCCGCTAGGTCTTTGAATACATGTCTTGGGTCCAGAAATTTCGGATCGATATGCTTGGGAGCCAAAAAATCGCGACAAACGACGAAAATTTCCGCCGAGACATTTCTGGGCATCTCGAATAAGCCACGGGCACTGTAAAATGTTGGTACAGGTGCTCACCTAGAGGAAGGGGGCTTGGTTGCTTCCACCTTGCCAAAAAGTTGGTTGAAAACCCAAATCAAGTTATTGTAGTCGACGCTGCGGAACACTTTGGTGATAAAGGTGCCTCCTTTGATAAGAAACTCAACGGCGAGTTTCAAACTCATGAGGACAAGTTCCGATTGTGTATACGCATCCTGCACCCACGCCGTACCGACGTTGGGTGCACCGTCGTGCAGGACTACATCCGCTTTCCAATCCTTCAACTCGTTTCTGAGGAGATTGCGACATTGAGGAGTAGTGATATCAGCGGCGAAAGTTGCGACATGAGGTATAGGTTTTATGGAAACAAGATCGACACCTGTGGATCGCGTGGTGTATATTAGGTGAACAATATGGAGTCTAGCCCAGCGTACACTCACCGACGATGAGACTATTTACAGGCATATATTTGCTTGCGACTTGCAACCAACCGCCAGGTGCGGCACAGAGATCTATGCAGCATCTCGAGCCTTCCAAAAACCCATATTTTTTGTTCAGTTGGATAAGTTTGAAAGCAGAACGCGCTCGATAGCCTTGCTCCCTAGTATTGGCGGGGTTATCGCTTATCCTCGAGATAGTGTTATCACCCACTTTGCAAGCTTATAGTACTTGTCTAGACGACCTTTTCCGGTTTTCTTCTGGGCTTTGCCCATGATGATTTCGAAATTCTAAATTTAGACAGGGTTAGATGGCCCTGTTTGGTCGTACGCTTCAGTACATCGCAAGGTGGTCTGGAGTTTTATATGGATGTGATGTCTAGCCAGGAATTGCAATAGCGGACACATGGACACTCCCGCCTCTTCCTCAGCACCCGACAATTATGCTGAAACAGTGAGTGAAACTTCCTGTTCTCAGGGACCATGTACGAGATTATAGAAGTAATGAGCCTGGTAAGTCGCCTGATGTGATACGCGAAGCACGTGACTGAACGCGCTAGCGTGTCAACTCCGAAGAGGCACGAGGCAGTAAACATAATATAGGGTTTGGTAATTTTCATCCCTCGCGTTACCGCCTCTCCATGTCTGAAGTGCGCCCCTCTCTTTCTCCTTCCCTATCTTTCTCTGCTGCCTCTTCCTCAGAATCGTCGCTTGTGAGACCTCAAAAGCGTCGCATCTCCTCCTCCTCAGATCTATTCTTTACCCCTTCGGCTTCCTCCTTCAAACCGCGTCCCTATGCTCCAAATCCTGACTCACAGCATAAAACCGCCAATAGAAGCTATTCCCGTGCCCAAGATGCTCTTGCCGTCCCTCCTCTTGGAATGGACCCCCAGCCATCAGACCCAAACGTCGTGTTTATACATCCCCCCTTCGACGTGTTCCCAAATTCTAGGTACCACCTAGATGGCCTGAGTTACGCTCTTATGGCCGAGAATCCAGAATGGTTTCTTGATCCGAATGATTACATCTCTTCCAGTAACACTAGCCCAAATGCGATACCATACCCGCCTCACTTGGAGCCGCCCAGAGGTTGGTGTCCAGCTAAGAAGAAAGACTTGAGAGAGAGGGGGGCTGAAGGCTGGCCAGAAGGAGAAGAACCCCGGCTTCGGTGTACTTTTTGTAGAAGAACATACGCTGGCGTTAACGCCAAGAGTATGTGGAGGCGACACGTTTTTGAAAAGCATAAAATCGCAATGTCCAATAGGCGTGATGGACTCGACCGACCAAGGGGCCGAGGTTCAAACAGTATGCAATAAATTTTGAACGAATTTCTTCTGACCACTGACTTAAACCAGAGGAAAACCGCAATTTGTCTAGCAAGTATCAAGGGGACACCCACGAAAACCTTGTCAATTTGGACGTAGGTCCTCAGGCTCAAAATCGCAATGTCTCTCACAAATCCAAGTTTCGCACTATGGATGAATCAGCGCGTCGGTTCAGAAGCAAGGGCATTGATGACAATCTTCCTACAGTCGATGACAACGGCCACACTCTGACACTGTTCTATGCTAGTCCAGGATGCTCTCCTTTCATGCCTCACTCTCCGATCCAGGACACTGTCAGCGACACCTTACCTATTGACACATCTGAACTAATGTACCCGGCCTCTCCCCCAATAACTCTGCCAGTAATCCCACCTTCACCTTATGATCCTCTCTTGACACCCTCCTTCCGTCACTCTTCTCCTCGCCGCCCGTCTGAACAGCCATGGCGATTCCCAAGCCCAAGCCACCCATTACACTCTCGTTCACGTGACCTATCGTTGAGCTTGTTGATCAGGGGTATACACAGTCCCATCGCCAAGGGCTCACCTGCTATTGGTGGGACTCCAAAAGCGGTAGGCGCGTCGCCTTTCCCTAGTCCAACCATATTCGGCAAAGAATCTCGGCTTAGCATTTCGGACATGGACAGCCCTGCCAAGCCTCTGAAATATTCACCAATGTCGATCTTGTGCAAGGGACGCATACAACTTAACAGTGATCGTGTGCGCAAGTCACGTCCGGTAGAAGAATCTCCCTTGAGTCGCAACTACCGAAACGAGAAGGGTCAAAAACGAGCTATATCGGATCTTACTGATGATTGGCTCGCAGACGTACCCATCCATGCATCAAATATTCTTTCAAGCAACGACCCATTTTCGTCAATCTGGAACCCCGTCAACGGTAATAACGATGCTGAGGGCAAGCCGTTGGCTTGTACTGACGCAGTCAGCCCCGTCCTTCGAAGTACAACGAAACTGCCATCCGACATGGGTCTTGGTATTGGATTACTCGATCCTTTTACTTTATCAGAGGATGGAACTCTACCATCGGGCATTGACAGTGACTTTGATGGGGTGTCCATGTATCCGCCTGTAAAGGATGATGTGGACCAACCTGATGCGTTGTCGTCGTCTGACAAGGAGAGTCAGTCGACTACCTCACGCGAATCCACACCGCCGATGAAGAGAAGGAGAACAAGCGTAGATTGACGCTATTATTTTTTGACTGGTCCGCTATCTCGCTGCTGTTTTGTTTCTTTTGTGCTCTGACATGTATGCCTAATCCTCACATTCATCATAAAGCGCTATCTTAGCATAGTTTTTACGTGGTCCAACAACTACAGTTTCCTGAGATGTAACATAATGATTGAGAATTTGTTCTGCGTGGGAAAGCGTGTAACATAAGTCTGATTGCATTCTAGGAACAACAAATAACTCAACCTTTTCGCCTCCTTCACTCAAACGTGTCCACTCTCCATAGATAACAGGTACGCAAGGTGGGGATTCCTTCTGATCTGGCCCACTTGTGTACATGAGCTGACTCTCCTTTACCATTATCGAGATTGTTGTTGCTACAGGTCTTCCGGTATCACGCACCTCTACACTGATTTCTCGACTTTGAAACGACCCAGTCACAAGTTACGATCTTCTATTAGTAGGATTCATTAAACGACAAGATGCAAGCCATTAAATGTGCCGTCCCCTTACTCCTCCGGTCCGTGCCTAACTGCTGACCTGGCAACCCAGGTGTTGTTGTAGGAGATGGTGCCGTAGGAAAGGTCAAGATGAGAACACATCTATACCACCTGTGTTGTCCCTAACTCGCTCAATAGACATGCCTCTTGATTTCATATACAACGAATGCATTCCCGGTACGATCAATCGATTAGTGCGCTCATTTGAAAGTTGCTTCTCATGTTCATTTTCTCAGGGCGAATACATACCAACTGGTTCATTCACCTTATTTAAAGACGTGGATCATATCTCAAGTTACTCTTACAGTGTTCGATAATTATTCGGCAAACGTGATGGTCGACGGGAAAACGATATCATTGGGCCTCTGGGATACCGCCGGACAAGAAGATTACGACCGCCTTCGCCCACTCTCATACCCCCAAACCGATGTCTTCCTGATTTGCTTCTCCCTTGTCAGCCCGCCTAGCTACGAAAACGTCAAGACCAAGGTGAGTTGATTGCTGTTCATCCCGGTTCACCATAACACGTTGTATATAGTGGTACCCGGAAATATCGCACCATGCACCCTCAACCGCAATACTGCTTGTTGGTACTAAATTGGATTTACGCGAAGACCCCGCAACGATCGAGAAGCTACGGGACAGGTGTGTTCAATTCTCATTGCTATTTTCATGTCTGACGTGTCAATCAAATCAGGCGCATGGCTCCAATTCAATACACCCAGGGACTAGCGATGTCCAAGGACATTGGGGCAGTGAAATATCTAGAATGTTCCGCACTGACACAGAAAGGGCTGAAGACTGTGTTTGATGAAGCTATCCGAGCAGTTTGTAGGTGAAATTTTCTTGGATTGTTCATCATGATGCTGAGAGCTGGGTATCAGTGAATCCACCGCAACAGCCGAAGAAGCTTAAATCGAGGCCGGTGTGCATAATTGCATGAAGGGCATATGTTATGGACTGACAACATTGGATGTCAAATTCCTGTAATGTGACGTTGATTTATGCATTAGCTGTTACGACTGGTATGCCCTTGGGATCGTTACCTTGACTATTGATTGTTTGATATGTTTTTTCTCCATTTGCACTGGTGGGATAAAACGACGTGTTTGTTGCTGCTGTCTGTTTTTAGTATTCAACATAGTTGCTGTGATATGAGCCGTGATCATCAACGGATGCCGCCCATTTACTCTTCGCTCTGCCATTCTCTTTCTCCCAGTCATTCCTTTCGAGTGTTGTTTAACACCTATGGTCATTCCCTGAATATTTAAAGTGCGTAAAGGATCCAAATTCTATCATGATGACCCTTTACACTAACCCTCCTGGGCCTTTAGTCATGTCCAGGCACAACAGGGAAGAAGCGAAAAAAGGTGATGCACCAAAACATGTATCCCATCTTTCGCAAGGGTCCACCATAGCGGCCAGTAGTACTCTCAGCGCTGGAGACTCCTCCTTTTGCTTGGCCGACTTTCCTTTCCCTCAACCTCCTCCTTCAATCCCTTCGAGTCCATTAAACCCCAACTTTCCCTCTGTCTCCAATAGCTTTATGCAAAGTCGTCATGTTGCTCGGAGAACATCCTCAGTTCCTGTGCGCATGTTACCACCGCTTCCTGCGCAGTCGCAGCCTCCACCATATCAAGCCATCCCAAACCCGACAAAATCAATAGTCACCACAGTGTCTACTTCCCTCTCTTCTCCTGATGATTGGCACGATACTGCATCGAGTCTTGACGTTGATGCAGCGGAAGAACGGTTGCTTCCTACGTCATTCGTTACCACTTTGCTGCAACACGATACAGCAGTACGTGCGTCCTCGGGAAGTGATGCTATAAGTAGGATCTCCGAAATAACCTACCCACCAATCAATATTCCCAGTTCCAGTTCTTCCCGCATGCCCACTCGCTATACCCCCCATAAACCACAGGGTGCCAGACCGCCACCAACTGCGTACAATCATCGTCGGGAGACTTTTCAGTCAACTTCTTCTGACGCACACACCTACGTCGTCTCAGAACATGCATTCCGCAATACTGAGATGCGGCTGCCAAAGGAGGGGGGCGTAAGCGGAAATACCACTGGATTGGATCCTCCTCCTCGCCCACAATCCGTCGGTTCAACGAAATACAGGACTCCATCTATTCTCTCCAGACTATCGTCATCTCGCAGGTCAATCAAGCAAATCTTTGCTAACTCTAGGACCAAGCCGCTACCTCCCGTACCTTTGATTCCTGACATTCCTATAGCCACAGAAAGAGCGCACAGGAAGGCAGACGAGGTTGCACCACTTCCAGAACTATTGGTGCGTGCTGATACGCTTGAAGACCTCTTGAATCGAGGATACCACCCGCACCGTAGCCTATCCTCGTACGAGGTCATAACGAAAAGCAGACACCTTACCTCCAACTTTGACCCTAATACTGAATATGCTTTCCATGATTCTTCCGCTAACCAAAAGTCGCATTCAGCCGTCGACGTTGCGAGAGAATGGCTTGATCAGGACGTTACACATCGTGGACGGCTATCCTTCACCCTAAAACGACGCACTGTTCTTCTCATTTGCCTATTGTTGGTGATCATTCTTGTTGCCATAGTAGTCGGTGCCGTCGTAGGGCGACAGCCTCATAACAACACATGTACAGATGGAATGACTGGGCATGATTGCGATCTCAGTGAGGCCTTATGTTAGAACCGAATGGACGATTGACTAAAGATATGTTACTTTTACAGATGCAACTTGCTCGTGCACATCTACGGATCCTCGCACGTGCGAAGGAGTCGCACAGAGCGTTCTTGATCTAGTGCCCTATCTCAATGTACAGTTCATGCTCAACAAGACCAATGGCGACATCTACAACAGCTTCTGGCAAACACAAACAGTGTCACCCAGCAGCTGTGCTAATCAAGCGCTCCTCATCGACGTTGCTCCTGCCCTAAGCAATCAGGGCTCACCAGATCTCACGCAGTGGGCCAGGACAGCTATTTTATGGAATTTTATCGAGTCACAAGATTTGGCCGCTTCTCAACAGTTACAAAACTTTGTCTTGGATGCCCCTTGGAATGAGCTCGGGAAGAACAACGGCAATGACCAACCATTCTCAACCAACGTGTCTGGCTTCACTTTTGATTTCGCATTGCAGAAAGTCGTTGCCCCGGCTCAGTCCTCGAGCGTCATTGGTCAACCATCCCCAGATCAAGATTCCAGACTGGATTCAGCTGCAAGGTCTGCTTTAGATTACATCTATGAAAATGCCGTAGGTGAGAACGTACCATTCCTTGTTAGTGTATTCGCTGACGTTCACGAAGCTTCGTCCACGCAACGACATATGGTATTGGTCGATTATTGGGAGTCTACTCTTCAGCGTCAACCTAGCGACCTACAAACGTTTATGACTGCTGTTAGCAAGTCCCCGATTGTCCTATCATTCGACGCAACTACCGATCCGCTTTCCAGTCTACTATCAGCCAACCCTCCGGCCACAAAATTTCCGCCGCCGTTGGCATGTTATCCAGGATTGCCCCAGAGTAGCGTCGACTTGCTTAATGCTGTCGAGCATGACATCTTCAATCTGCCCAGTATAATACCGCAGACCAACTTCTCCTTGGACTGTTACCCGGATCATCCAGTGTATGGCATTCTTGATGTGCTGCAACTGCGACTGCCCCCGACAGGGTACCCCCAGCAGGCTGCAGTGCTTCAACCTGCCACCGCTCCTCGAGCTGCCGTCTATAACGGGCAATTTTTAAGCTCGCCAAACGCAAGTTTGAACAGTACTGCTCTTACTCTAGCCCAATTGAATCCCAGGCGATTTGGTACTCTCAATCATTTTGAGCATGTTATTTTTGACTATCTCAATGCAATGAGCACCCCCCTGGCCAACGCCACTATCGATTTTGTTCTGGGCTCGATGAATACAACACATGTCCCTCCCAGCCAAAATTCGGACTTTCTTCTCTCATCAATAAACCATGTTCCCTTGATTGAAGTCGCCGTTTTTGGTTCTGTCGAATCTTCAGACATCCAATGGGTGGAGAGCTCCTTCACCAACTCAGGTGCTTTGTTTTTCGGATCCTCTAGTGGATCTATTCTTCGCAACTGGACACTGGCTAGTATCAACAGCACACTCGTTTGGGCCCAGAACGCTACTGCGCCCGAAGTTGTTCGTGACAAGAATCTCACCGACAGCAGATTCAACGAAATCTGGAACACTGCTTCACTTGCGATCCAACAGAACGTTCCAAATTCGATCAACAACTTGACGCAGTCCCTTGCAGCCTGGGGTTATTTCGCACCTTGAACACACTTTCGTAAATTATGTATTCCTTTATTGGTTACACTTCGATTTCCATTCTTTGCTCCATATAGAACTGTTTACGCAATATCACTTGGCATTTACGAACGTGAAGTCGAGAGTTATCAAATAACAGATGTATTATTATATGTGCCATTTTGCAAAATTAAGGTTAGGCATTAGGACGTACTGCAAATCCGTAAGAACGTCGGCACGTGCAGGGGTCATGAATGCGTCAAGGAACACTCTTACTCTCGCCGGCAGAAGCACATTTCTCATTGCCCTTCGTACCGTCAACAGCTGCGACATAGATGCCTAAGGTCGCAACCGAGACTAGTCGCAAGCCAACAAATCCGGTTGGTCGCAACCCCCATCCCAATATTCTGAAAAGGAATCAGGTGCGTGAACATCACTCGCACGCGACATTAGCGCTGATCGCGACCGGCGATATTTCAGGCCTGCCACCAGGTAAGTGTGTCGCCTACCTTATGTCCGAATTATGCCCCAAGGCTGGCTACTAACGGCTAACAAACTAGTGCCGACGACGGAAGCTGGTACGTAGTTCCCACTACTTATACCCCTTGTTTAGTCGCTAACTTGAAAATATAACACGTTCAGAAGTGGTATTACCATCTCTGTTTTTTATTCAACATCTTGTATTCACAGACCCCCCAGCGACGCGCAAAAACCATCATGCTCTACCTGTATTCGCTCTCATAACCACACCATTGTCCATGCTCCCCCCGGGACCCCATTGCCTCCCAAACCAACTTGCACCTATGACGAAGGCAGGTCTATCAATCACTAGAGCGATGTAATTTGCTGTTAACACCACTGAAAGTTACGGAAACAAACATCCCAGCCGAAGGTCCTAAGAACAAGTATGAACGACTAGAAAGCCGCATAAGTACGTGTATCGCGTGCATTTTCGTGAATGAGGGTTCTCACATAAATGCATACAGATGAACTGGAAGCCCTTCTCAGACAAAAGCAAGAGTCTGAGGCAGCCACTAGTGCTCAAAATCTTACATCAACGACAGATTCAACCCAGTCACCACTTCCTGGGCCTTCGACCGAAACCATTGCCCCCTTACTCGTTAATGTGCCTCTGGAAAGTGCTTACATCAGGAGCCCTGAAGATTTAGACGCTCTGCATGTTGGAATCGATGGAAGCTACACGTTCGCGACCGACGCCAGCGGCCCTGTATTCCCGCCTACTCCAAGGACCAGCTATGATCTTGTATGGTCAAGCTGGCCTCCAGCACTGCCACAACAGCCTCTCTTGTTACATCTGTATGTGCCTTGTATCGGACACTGTTTTCATTTCTTGAATTTATCTATCCACTAGAGTCGATGTATTTTTCAAGTTCCACCTTCACGCTCATCGTCTATTTCACCGCCCGACCTTTCTGACCTCTCTTTCTTTTCCACCGAATCACCCAAAATTTCCTTGTTCTGCAGTTTTGCATGCTATCTGTGCAGCAGGTAGTCTGTATACGGCAGCGGTAACATCACCACCTCAACCAACATTCGAGGAATTTCCACCAGGTCAATTACGGTATTGTTTCTCTCTCCCATTAACTCATTGCCCAAATAGACGAACTATTTCTGGAACGACGACGACTTAAGGAGCAAAGGCCAGATTCCTTCGCTGAGCAACAAGCAAAATATGCAAAAGAGACGATCGATCGTCTGAACGCACTGGGGAAAGACCTATTCCCGGTCCTTCAAGGTGATAACTTCCAATCAATGGTTGCAAATTGGCTCACACTGTTCTCAGCCAGTATCGTTCTTACCTGGTTTTATTGGCCGCACGGAAGGCAAGTGCATCATTCTCTACAAAACTACTCTGGTAAACCTGATTCACGTCGTGTAGATGGGTAGATGTGAGTGTGGTAACTGGACCGCGCCATTTTGTCGAGGATTCAGTTCCACTCTAGGTTTTCTTTTCTTCTGCGTTCTCGATGAGACTGTCCGTACCTTTGGGGCTCAATACTTGCCCACCCTTCCATTCGATCACCAGATCACAAAGACCGGTCTCTATACTGCTTCCAGCTAGGACAGTGATAGAAGACGAGATAAGAAGAAATGCGTTCTGGCTGGCTTACGCAACCGAGCGTCTTCATGGATACGGCAATCCGTGGGCTCTGAACCTTGATGACCAAGATATTTCGCAGCTCCTGCCGGTTCGAGGGGAAGAATTTGACCGAGGCGTAGGTATTACCCATCACGATCGTTTTACGGCGGTTGACAGGACGTTCAACAGCACCTGGTATTGCCTCAGGACCGTCAATGGGCTCATACGAAAAACGTCCTTCTGGAAAATCCAGAACAAGTTACGGATTCCTTCACATTATACATCAAGAGTTCTATTTTGATGTGTACGTTTTGATTCTCTACGTAAGGTACCATGCAGTCGACTAACCCTGTCAAGCACGAGTAAAGACATTTAACCTGCGATTTCGAGCTCGACATTCTACCGGGGATGCGACTGTAGCAAGTGTATCCCAAGAAACATCAGAAAGGGTTGATCCCCGACATTCACCAGCATTCATTGAGCTTGACTACATAATCGACTCTTTTACTGCAACATTTCCTAGCCGATGTAGAAACCCTATAATGAACAACATTCTCGACAGTCATTTATATACTGCATGGCAGATGCCGCATGTGTAAGTAATACCCTTTAATCGTTTGTTTGATTCGAGATTCATGTCATCACCCTAAAGTTGTTCCATCATTTTGCACGACCCGCATGCCAATATACAGCATTTGGGTTGCATCTCAGCCATGAAAATTCTGAGAGCAGCGAGGTCTATTCTAGACTTGGTGTACAGCGTCTGTTCAACCAGTTTTGATATTACTCTGCTCGAACCATTCTGTTTGGTAGGAATAATCTCTGCCCAAATCGAATTACCTAACAGGATGGTAGGCATCTTGGTTCTGCGCCGGACATGTTCTAGCACGATTTCTGCAAGCTGCGCAAGATTCCAACATTCCAGATCAATGCGCTACTCTACAAGCCGAACTTGGCTTCCTACAGTATGTGTCTTTCAAATTCACGGGAAAAACTTGTGTCGACAGATTCGCTAGTACTGCTCTGATGAAACAGGGAGAGCGCATTCCCTTAGCATCCCGGTTTGCCAAAATGCTCGATAATCTGATAGCTACGAGGTAATTTCTATACATAATCTCTTTGAGTAAGCATTGCGCGTTAACACCAGACATAGACAGGCGTCCGAAAGTAATGCTCGAACACCTTTCCCGGATATTGATGGGATAATAGGTTTAGATACGCTGGATACGATCGATACACAGCCATCCTTGGCTAGGAGTTGAATACAGTTGGTTTTTACTTTGAGAATCTTTGTCGCTAGTATTTATACTCTATCGTATCTCTTGGTGCCGGTTCAACTGCCAACATTGCTGGTGGGGCTCTCCATGTGCTGCGAGCTAGTAATCGATCTGTTGTATACAACCAACCGCACCGTTTGTTGCCGTTGTTGCCTTCCATCACAACAGAGGTGGTGTAGCCCGGCCTTTGTCGGCTATGATGCATATATGATGTCTATCCCGACATTAATAACCGGATGACCCGTCTTTATTTAAAGCCGAACACTTTTTGATATCGGCGATTGGCTCGCGCCATCGACTAAGGCCGCTCCCTGTAACGGCGATGCTCTTTTCGGATGAAACTCATACCTTAAAAGTTAAAGCTCTTATCCCTACATAGTTCGTGGACGAAGAACATGTATAGGTGTACATATCCTTCAATTGTACGGTAACGGATTCCAATAAAGGAACTTAGAAGGGCTGCATATGATGGAACAGCAGCGCTTTACCAAACGATACAGTTTCTGATCAATGACATGATTCCAGCGGGGACATCGGTCCTGGTCAAACAACGTTCTATTTCCTCACTTACATATCCTCATTGGGATTGTTATTCACACTATTTTTAGACTGTTGTTTGACTATAGTAAATGTTACCCGATTTTAAAGAAATCAACGGTATTGAATGAGTTATGGGAGACAACATTCATACAACACTCAACGTTGCTGTTCTCGGACCGCTCGGAACCTATACGCACGAGGTAAGAAACAGCTTAATTGAAACCTTTCAACTGTGAGCCTGAGTTCCGCAGGCAGCGCAAAGCATATTCGGATCTCGGGTACGCTATCAGTATCAACGGACGATTACTGGCAAGGATTGGCTTGTTGGCACACGCTTCAACAACTGACACCAAACCAGATGTTTTCGACTCCTTTTCAGGCGATATTCATGTAGCCGTTGTTCCGCGGGAAAACAGCTTACACGGTATTGTTACCGAGACCTACGATAACCTCCGCAGCTGTAACCATGGTTTTATCACGGGCGAAGTAGTGCTCAAGGTGCAACACTGTCTTGTTGTAAGAACAGGGGTCGCATTGCACGATATTAAGCGAGTACTGAGTCATGAACAAGTAAGGCTGCTTCCAAGACTTTATGCCCGCTCGTTGAACCCAATCAGGCACTGGGCCAATGCCAAGCTTTCCTTAAGACATACCTACCTGATGCAGAACTTGTGAAAACGCCTTCTACCGCGTCTGCAGCACGTGCGCTGCTCGACGAGCCTTCCAACTGTGCTGCCATCTGTTCAAAATCTTGCGCCAGCTTGTTCGATGGCTTGGAAGTTTTGCGGGAAGGGATTCAAATCGAAGAAGGTATTTAGATTGCTCTAACGTGGGATTTAGTCTCACATCCCAGGTAGCTAACTTTACACGCTTTCTGATATTGACAAAGAGCAGGGAACAGTCGATTCGGTCGCAATTCGGAATAGATCCGTGCTACAAAGCGCTCCTTCGTATATATGCCAATGACGAAAAGGCTCACAATCTAACGCGTATATTTGATTTGCTCGACACGGAGATGTGCTTGACGCAAATCGACCGACGGCCGAAGCTGAATGGAGCGCCATTCCATGATGTTTACTTTGCGGAGGTAAAGAAAATTGACGGGACGGTGGATTCACAAGACGAGGAGTATGAGTGGTCTGCGGCAGTTGATAAGCTGGTACTATCTGTGGGGCAGGCAGGTTACGATGCAGTTGCACTTGGAATCTGGTGATAACACAAATAAATAGCAGTGTACCTAGATTAGTCAGCAACAAACGCACTCTGTCATGACCACGGCGAACCCGCTCGCAGGACCCTCAGCTTTGAGGGACTTGGTCAATCCGCAATTCCATCAGAACAATTTCTCAGTTGAGTCATACATCAAAAATGAGCTTGGCATAAAGTTTGACAAAGGCACGTTAGTTGTTTTACATCTATGCAGTCTCGCCTTACATCTCGTCCAAGATGACCAAATCTGCAGGCTTTCGCTAACAGCCGCTGGATGTCCCCTCGGACCATTGCACTGTCCGCTTCGCCATACAACTCCTTCCGTCCAGAACTTCCAACCACCAAAATTACTGCCTACACACCCCAGAGACAGAGAACGTCTTGCTACCGTGTGTAAGCACTGGCTACGGGGTCTGTGTAAGAAAGGAGACGCATGCGAATTCCTTCATGAATATAACTTGAGGCGTATGCCAGAATGTTGGTGGTTTGCCAAATACGGCTATTGCTCCGCGGGAGATGAATGCTTATACGCACATCCAAAAGAACGACGCGTTGAATGCCCCGATTATAACCGCGGTTTCTGTAAACTTGGTAAGTTAGTTCACATCATTGATGTCCCAACTAAGACGTGTTTCGTCAGGTCCGAGCTGTCCTAGGAAACATGTTCGCAAAGTTGCTTGCCAGCTATATTTGACCGGGTTTTGCCCATTAGGACCCGATTGTACACGGGGACAGTAAGTAATCTCCACCGTACCCTCCGTTCTTGATGTGATTTACCATACTAGTCCAAAACCTGGCCTGCCCCCACCAAAAGCTTATGAACCTCCTCCCCCACCCTCATCAAGAGACCTTGGACCACCACCCCCAGGTTACGGACGATACGCCGATTTTGACCGCGGATTCCCGGGTGGGCAAACTCTGATCGGCAGCAATGCGCCCAATGCTATCAGGAGGAACCTAGACGATGTTATGTGCTTCAAGGTAAGCAATTGGTTGGAGGTTTCGGATCTGTCTCTTAGTGATGAAACGTTGCAGTGCGGAGAGAAAGGACATTATGCCAATCACTGTCGCAACAGAAATGTTCCTGGAAATCGCGGTGGTTTGGAAAGATCGCGTAAATTCGACGAGTAGTAGTAGTATTGATATCTGTCGTTTTCGTGTTACATTGATTGATTGCTTACTGTAACTCTTCCCAATTAAAATTGGGCATGTCCCACATGCGATGGCCTCACTGCGGTCTGAGGTTTTTATTTCTATCTTTGCTACTCAATTTACATATTTGAACTAGTATACATTATTCTAGTTCATGTTCAAGAAAAGCGTGACTCAAAGCAGCTCTCCATCCATTAGCTACAGTTTCCTTGATGTACATCTTTGTCACTTCAAAAAAAAAGTGACTGTTGATTGCGCCGTAATTGTATTGTCAATCAGTAGTACGACGGGATTTGGTGTTGTTGATGAATAATTTCAATTGCACCACACTAATCATCGCTCTTTAGCAAGTTCCGCCTTCAATGGGGTGGCAAAAAACGATCACTCTCGCTAAGAGGAAAAAAGGATGCCATCTCGTCACCGAGGAAATAGTTTCCCATATACAGCCAGGCCTACAAGGGGTAGAGGTAAGTGTTCAAACAAGTTACGTTTTTGCCCTACTAAAGTACGTTATCAACAGGTGGGAATGTTGTTTCTGTTCATGTAGGGACAAGCGATGACCAAAGTATACGTTTGCTCATCAGTCCTCAGCAAACATACGTCAGCTGCCCTGACCGTGAATGAAAACTGGGACATCGGTATAGTTCGTCTCCGTGCAATCTAGATTTTGATGACTAAGAACTTGCTTATAGATGTCCGACGAGGTAGGTACATCGCTATGACGCTTTCAAAGGCCAATGCATAGCTGGACAAAGATATGGACATGGCACTGGATAAAATTGTACCAGAAGATTTGGAATGGAAGCATACAGACGAGGGTCCAGAGTAAGCCTTACCGTAATCTTGATGGAGTAATTCAAATTGCCACCCCCTTAGTGATTCGTAAGTCTTCGGAACCCTATTCGTGTCAATCGTTGCCGAAAACTAGAGAAGCGCGTCGCACACGAAGGCGTCACTCGTGGGTTCATCGATCTCAATTCCCATCGCAGGTGGAAGGCTGAGCTTGGGAACTTGGCAGGGTAAGCTTGTCAACGCAAAGGGCCGCGGATGTGACGTAATTGTTATGCCGAAGGTGTTTATCTCACGGAGTTCCGACATGCGCCTCACGCACGGACTGTCGTGGCAACAATACTGTAAGAGAAGCACATTCCTTCCGTGCCTTGCTGTTTCTTATGCTGGGCTGTGCAGTACCTGAATTGGATTGTGATATGTGAAAAGCTTAAAGTAACTGCGATTGCAGTGCCTGTATGATAATAATAGGACCGACTTCGTTTCATGATGCTATGTTTCGTCGAGGTGGTCTCCTCGACGACGTTGGGTTTCATATGCTGCCTGAATGAGCGGTTACAGTCTGTGTTGGTGTATTTCCAGTACTAGTGATGAATGAATGAAATCGGGCCTTGCTTGAAGCCGATCACGGAAGGATCTGGTACCTAATACCGCGGAAATTTCACAGTTTGGTGAGTCGACATGTAGTGGCGTCTGATTGATATGCCGTGATGATCTAAGCGCAGCCATTGGAGAGAACAAACGATATAACCAACACAATCAGATGCGCCCTTGCTCCCTTGCCTTCATTATTTCTTTATAGTTTGATTTCGGCTTTCTTCCGGCACACGTGAAGCACCTATTCAGTCTACTGCTTGATAAATACTGAGCGGTGCATTGGCTTTGGCTTCCAAAGTGGGCGCTACACAAACCATGCCGAAAAGTTCAAGCAACAATCCCAGCAGACCAGCTTTGAGACGCAATCAAGTAAATATCATTCATCCGAATATCTCATAGCGATTCTCATACTATGTGCATAGGCGTGCCGGTCATGCCGAAAAAGAAAGCTCGTGAGTGCAATGGACGTGGTCGTCTCCAAGCAGAGCGGCTGAACCCAAGTAGAAATGTGACGCTGCACGACCTCATTGTAGCACCTGCGTCAAGTACGTTAGCCCACATTCAGATCAAGCACAACTGACCTCCGCCATAGACAGTGGCAGGCATTAATCAGTGTGCCTGCGCCTATAGGCTATGCGTCAGTTCACCGCGCTATTATCATCTGTAGAAGCTGACAGTCTCACCAGACACCCTCCGGAACCACAGTGCTCCTACGATCCTGTTGAGGGTCTAACGCTCGCACCGGACACCGATCCAGTAGAGCGAATAAGAGATTTAGAAGAGGAGATATGTAAGCAATGCACCCTGCAAGTAAAATGCACGTACTGATTGGTGCGTCTCTTAGCTAGGCTGAAGCAAAAATTATATGAACGTCAAAACACCCGATCGCTTTCTCCGGCAGCAGGGCTTGGACGACGTAACTCTGCGCAATCGCAGACGGCTACACCACCAGCGTCCTCTCCTGGCCATTCTACGGAGCTCTCGACTACAGCTTTGCCGCGCGTTTCTCTTGGCCCAATCGACGTGGTGGGACCGGAAAGTCGCGGTGTGAACTTTGATAGTGTTAGCGGAAGTCCAGACATCCAATCTGGCAGTAACGCTCAACTGTCGCAATTGCTGTTTTCTGGTTGGGAACCTGATCTTCCAGATCCTAATACACTTGAACATTAGTACGTTCCGATTGTGTTCGCCGTCTATTTAAATCAACAACTTTTTACACAGTGTCGATGTCTTTTTCCTGCGAGATTCGTGCGGTTCAAGAATTTTGCATCGGCCCACATTCATCTCGTCCTTGAAACTACATCCAAAAGATCCTGGATTTCCACATCCTGCAATCCTACACGCTATAGTTGAGTTATCCAATCAACTCAAAGGTAGAGCCCGGCACTGATGATTGATTTCGCTAGTGTGCATCAACGTCCCGCTGGTTACCACAGCATGTCATAGAACTGCCTGATGGATCAAGATGCGACCGATTTGCTGACTTCCATGCAGGGAAGACCAGACAGTACATTGACAGAACAATGGCAAGCGGGGAGGATATATTAGCCGTGCTACAGGCGTGTATCATACTTTCTTGGTATTTTTACCAAGAAGGTCGATGGGTGGAGGTTTGGATCTTCGCCGCATTCCAGACGAGGGTCGCCATTCCTTTGCGCCTTAATTATCCAGGAACCTTCTCCACTTTCGGCCAGAACTCTCCTGGCGCATATCTAGCACCACCAAATGACCTCCGGGACGTGGAATCTAGAAGGCGAACATGGTGGATGGCCATATTATTCGATAGGATTGCTTCTGTCGGCGGTTGGATCCACGCAGTGGACGAACGGGACATCGGAACAGAATTCCCGCTGCGGAATAAGGACTTTGAGTCAGAGGTACTTGGTCTATCATATCTAATCGAGATTACTTATTAACAATGCACAGAGACCGATGCTCGACAATCCACAGACCCTGGCCAACCACGATGTACTCATACACCATTTGCCTCAGTATATAGATCCGTTCCTTTTACTGATCAAGGCAATAATGCTCTTTGGACGAGTCACTGATTTCAATGTGCGTGGCAGCCTTCGTGGTTCAACTCCATCGAGCAAAAACCAGAATCCTTTTTTTCTCGATGGCTTTGAAGGCCTTGATAAGATGGTTGCTCGCGATTTTCTGGAAAACCTGCCGCTCATGTACAAGAATCATGCAGGCGTAACAGATTCAATTGGAAACCGCATTTTTGATACAGACCTGTACATGGTTCATATCATTCCGCATGCGTAAGTGGTCACCATCGAGATTGATTAAGACTGACATTTCTCAAGGGCCACAATTGCTCTGCATAACGAATATATCAACTTCACTGATTCACAATGTATATCAGCCGCTCGATGTACTCATGCGGCACGCTCGATACTCGCGGCATATTACACATTGTCTGCGAGCTCAATGGATATTACAAGGCTACACCCATTCGTTGCCGTACGTCGCATTTGTGCTGCAATTTTCTATCCTCGTGATGATGTCGCTGAGCAGATATGCTGGTATCTTGCTGCCGTTGTCCTTGTCCAATTGTGTAAATACTTCATTGAGATCGGAGATCCGGAGCGAGAATCGGTGGTTTGGGGAGAAATCAACGTCCTAAGGTGCGTGTTCATCCCTAATTTGATTGTGTTCCAGAATCAGACAGTTTTACATAGGTTCGCCATGCGCACTTACGGCCACAGATCACCTATTGGAAGTGAGAACTCATTATCATTAGTAAAACTTGACTTCTGATTACCTATCATAGCTCGACAAGAGCGCTTGCTTCAGAGGCTCTTGAGCGAAATTGTTCAAATGACAACTCAAAAACAACCTTTGGAAGTTGGCGTTCCATTGTATCACTTTTCACACAGCACCCTTTTCAGAACGGATGAAACGTCACCCACGACGTCGGATGATTGCAGCCCAATACCTTTGCCTAGAAACACTCAGTACCAAGACCAATCAATGGCACAAAGCCATGCGAATACCATCCCTGCCAACGCAGAACCATCACACCCCATTTCATGGGGAATAGATTCGAGCTGTGGACAATCAAACGTCCACAACAGTATTGCTACATTCCTCACCTAGACGCAGACATCACATCACGCTCTGTAATTATTTAGAGACAAGGTTGTACACTTATTTAATCACTGCATGTAGTATTTATGTTCATGTTCAAGTTTAATTACCATCACCCATCTTTCGTTCCCGTTCCAACATAGCATCAAACTCCGCTTGCGCTCCTTCTCTATCACTGGGATGGGATTCGACATGATCTTCTTGATTTCTAACAACGGGGATCCCGGATTTGGATAGCTGGGTTTTCTCATGCTTTTGTCTAAGTGCTTCCCAGGACGACATTGCGGTGGGGCGTGCGCTCGTTACTCGGATTTGTTCCCATTTCGATGTAGGCTTTGACGTCCTGGATGAAGATACTGGTTCCATGTGATCTTGCTGGTTTGTCGTCATCCCATTTGATTCCAGAGAGGCTAAGTCCCATAAACCATTATCTTATTTATACTTGTAAAAGCAAACGTCGTTTTACCGTCCACAGCGTCGAAATCACTTTGGTGGTCACTACGACACTGCCGAATGATGACTGGTCCCGGAGGCATTGTGCCCCCGATACGTTGCTGAACGTTCTCAAACGCTCGAGAAATGCCGATCGGGTTTTCCAGAGAGCGTACGAAATTGAGATGCTTTATGAGCGATACGGCGTGGCCGGCTGCGAATCCAGCCATTGTACCAGCGGCCAACACTGTATAGGTCCTGACAGTGCTCCAGCCTGGCCTGCGAAGGGCATAGACAACGGGGATTGCAGTCAATCCGCCCAGAACCTAGTTACAAACGTGAGCGCTTTCGAGGTGGTACGAGTGGAGAACGTGTAGTACACGATAATGGCGATGAAATCCAGGCAGGAATCGGATGGCTAGTTCATAATCGTTTGTAGTTATATTGCCCAATTCGCGCTCTGGACCGAGCAGAGCTTCAGCGACGGGCCGTGAACGAAATGTTTGCTCAGTCCATCTAATGTTGTAGTTAAGTGTCGTCGAGGTCATGGTAGAGCCACTGAATAGCACCACACCCACGTGCTTTGTACACCGTTGCCACACGATCTTTCTCACTGACGTTCCTTCCTCGCGACGACAAGCAAGCTCAAGGGCCTATATGGACACCGCTATCAGGGATGATGATTCCCATACTCTGCCTCCCATTCCTTCCTTCAGTGACCATCCGAAAGACGCGCTTCCTTCTCAGTCTGGTCAGTCAACGATCACAATTTCTTTTTTGACTCTGGACCTCATCCTGCATTGCTCTTAGCTGATATGAGCGCCAGTGCACCCACCACTCCGCCTAAAGACCCAAAGCCAAAGAAATCCAATCCATTGAATGATCTCATAGACACTGAAAGAACATATGTCGAGCAACTGACCGGCATCATCAGAGTATGCATTTTGGCACGGAATTTGCAGCAGCGTTTTTGATCCCCTGTAGAAAATCGCTGCCGCATGGTCTCGATCCAATCTCCCGCCTCCTGAACTGGATACCATGTTTAGGTGCATTGAAGCCGTATATAAAGCCGACAAGGGCTTATTGTCTGTACGATGCATTTCAAACCTCGTCCTGATGTTATTTATCAATACACTGCGTGTCAGAAACTCACGGAGATTGGAACGAATCCATCGTCTCCGAAGGCTCTGGGAGATCTATTAATGAAATGGGTCAGTATTTGCTTAGCCTAGTCTTGCACACCCTGACACAAAGTCAAGATCGACGACCTCGATGCTCCTTATACTAACTACTGCAACAAGTACTGCTGCGGTTTTGATGACTGGGAGCCCGTGAGATCGAATCGCAAGCTACCAGACGTTCTGGCCAGCTTTTCAGCGTCTACTCCGCCTACATCTTCGGAACAATCAATCTGGACACTGGATGCGTTGTTCCTTTTACCCAAGGCTAGGCTAAAATACTACCGAAAACTCTATAATCGGTTATTGAAGGGGACTGTTGCTGGCAGAAGCGACCATCGGCTTCTCTTGGGTGCTCTTGAAAAGCTAGATGCATTGCTGGGCGTCCTAGAATATCGGCAGTCCGTCAAAGTTGGTCTGCTAAAGGATGATATACCACCGACAGTCCCAGAATTGGAGGATGACGTTGTTGACATGAAAACGCAACGTGTCTCTGATCCTGCTCAAAATCCTCCTGATCCAAACGCGAAATTTATTATGCAAAATATTGGTCTTCACACAGAGACTGAAAGGTCTGTTTAATTTTCTCTTCAGTGAGCCGCTTTCATTCTAAAGTCAGCATTAGCAAACGAACATCGGAAGGGAACACTGTGATATCCAACAGAGAATCGAAGGCCAAGCCCCCCATCCCAATTGCTGAATTGGAGCGTCGGTTATCGACCGAGGGAACTTTGGATGTCTTTACAATGAATCCAAAGGTTTAGCTACCGCAATATGCAAGGAAGTAAGAGCTGATTGATACTCCAGGCTGTCCGTCTGCAAATGTTACCCCCACATCTTACATTCACGCGTGAGATGAGGTACTCACAAGATGTGCTAATTCGATTCACTCCCAAAGCCACGAACACCGAAGTCGTGCACCGCAGGGGGCATGTTTTCCTACTTTCAGATCTACTTTTGATTTGCGAGTGGATGACACCGCAGGAGAAAGCTCAACGAGAACCTGATGGCCCAGACTTGTGGTTATGCTATCCCCCGTTAGCAGGTAAAGTTTTGCGTACAAGTGACGTGGAAGGGCAACGTGAGTATCGATGTAGCTTATCGCCGCTATGGGTATGCTAAATTATTTCTAGCACATGTCCTACAAATAGCAGTCATGAAAAAGGAGTTTCTCCTTGTAGAGTCAGATTCTGTGAACACCCGGAATGTTTTGATGCAGCATTTGAAAGAGTGTATAGAATTTTCCACCTCCTGTAGGTCACTTTTCCCCATTCAAGAGTGCTACTTATCTGTGAAATTTAGTACCTCCCCCATCCAAAGAACCACCGCCACCCGTGCCGCCTCTGAGAATGCAGGCTAACAGTACTTATGCATCTCCAAGCTCTATTGGAGTTCAGAATGGACATATTAACAATGTTGTTCCACCGGTTGGCGATCCTAGTGCATCGAGATACCCTGGTCGACAAGACTCTCTCTCCCCCCTTTCACAAACTTTGCCAAGGCACGAGGTTCCAGTGAACGCAATGACAAACTTATCGCTAGGGCCTGATGCACAATTGCAAAGGGGAGCTCACAGAACAGCATCCCTTCGTGGTCCTAATCCTAGCCCCATACACCCACAAGGTTTCCCTCGTCAACCAGGTGACTATCAGTCAAGGCCATCTAGTTCTTCTAGTGCAGCTTCGCAGAATTCGAGGTATAGCAACCCCCGTGCTCCACCATTTCCTTTCAACCACCCGTATCCTGACCGACCTGCACCTGCACCATCACCGATGGTGCAAGGTGGCCCATATCGCCCAAACGGCTTACCTATGCGCCCTCCTTCTGATACCCCCGCGCCTTATGGGACCGTGCGGAAAAGCTCTTCCATGCATTCCCTAGCGTCACAGTACTCCCAGCGGGAACGTTCAGCATTCTACCCGCCTATGCCGAACCCTCCGGCAGATCTCGTCAGGAATGGGATGTCTAGGGTTGGCTCAGTGAGCAATTTACAAGCCACATACTCTCGTCCCCTCCTGCCTTCTGCTCAAATGCAATCCCGCACCTTTTCAATGGCTGAACAGTCATTCGACGAACCCAGTCCTCCAGGCTCCCCAGTTGAGCCGATCAGACGGGACCCGGGGTCAATGACATCCACCGGTCATACTAATACTAAATGCAAAGTCTTCCTTCAGCAACAACATTCTCAATGGAAGTCCCTAGGATCCGCTAAACTCAACTTATACCAAGAACACACTACAAATGTCAAGCAACTGGTTGTGAAGTCCAACAAAACGGTATTGATATCGACTATAGTCCTGACTGACGGTGTCGAGCGCGTCGGAAAAACAGGAGTCGCAATCGAGCTGAGCGACAAGGGAGCACGTACAGGCATTATCTATATGCTTCAATTGCGAGATGAGTCGTCGGCGATTGGGCTATTTAATAGTCTGCTTGCTGGTTCCGATAGGTCAGGATAGATCATATAGTTTAGTTCAGCGATTCTCGGTGATCCTACATGTATGTTTTTCTTCATTCGCGACATTATCCATCGTTATACTCACAGTTAGCCAGCTGTTTCTCATTCTGAGCATCCTATACCCCTTAACCATGCTGCATTATCATTAGGAGATACAGATTAATGCCAACCTAATTCAGCAACTAACGAGATATGATCACTCCCACATACACCGCGCTTTGGTAGGCCAGGCTCCAAGTCCTCACTGCGATGGGGTGCCAATAACCCAAACACCTGGCCTTGGTATCCAACTGGATCGAGAACGAATATATAGTCTGTTAGAAATAAATGTGCTGCTTCGTGGGAAGTTTACATCTTGAAACTCCTCACCTAGGACTGTCTTCCAATAGTGAGCATAACTGGTGTACTCAGGTTCGTAAGATCCGCATTTGCCGAGTGGCAAAGAAACACGGTCACCAAATGTTCTAAAAAACTGATCTGAATGGCGCCTGCTTTCACGCAAGCCTATATCATAGATGCTTCTCAGCTGAGCACCCTGAGCATATAGATCTTCGAGTTCCGGAATAGACAAGAGACCATCGGCTGGCGTTGCTACTCTTGCATTGGTGATAACGCGATCAGGATCTATTGCCTCTTCTTCGTCATTGCTTGTTGCCACGCTCGAAGTTTTCTGCCACGCGGGGTCGACAGATATATGAACTACCTGAGATTCTGATATCTTTAATCTGTGTTCATCTAATAGTGGTTCGCCAACAATCAGTGCATAGGCAGGGTCATTGGGAGTGAAATTAAAATCTAGGCCTTGGGTTAAGAGATGGCAGAGACTATAAACAAGGTCCAACTACCTCCGGCGAGTATGCATGGCCAGTGGCTGATTTGCAAGCTGGATCTATACTTGATTATTTCTCGCACCAGAATTCCTGCTTGCCTTCGTGGGCAGCGGTCAGAAGCTGCGCTAGACAGATAACATAAAAGATCACCTCGCCCTCTCATAATCGTATCTGTAATAGTTTAAGCACATCTAAGGGATGAAGCTGAGGTTTCTCACTTCGGATGCCAAAACAGGTGAGTTGTCACGACTAGGATACCCCAATTATCATCTTCAGTGCTCTTCAGGGCCAGAAGAAGGCCAATATTCCTAGTTCGAAAGGTTCGACCTTGACGCGTGTGGGTGTCTCCATCTGCACGGATTTCTTCCTGGTCATAATCTACGAGGTGGTGTGAAAGTTTGGTGAACTTCGACCGCTTGAATGCAATCAAACAACCGTGCTTTTTACTTTGTCCGGCGGCGTATAAATGTGAATACTGCGAGCTTTCTAACATAGCTGTGATCTTGTCCAACCGGTCTACTTCCTTTTGGAAATGGGATTAGTTTTGTTTGGATTTGTTCACATTTCCGATTATACCTGGAGACACATGATGTCAGGATTCTGGGCAAGGAGTTCCTGGTGGATCATTGGTTCCCTTTGGCCAGCCTTCAAGCACTGACTTGTCGGAAACAGTTCACGACCTAATTCGGTCGATGAAAGATCCTGAACCCGTTTGAATTAACTTACGGACAAGGCATTGGGCAAGCAACTTTTAGAGAGAGATTGGAAATATCATGTCAAGGCTTTGGATATACCGGACAGATGTGCAGAACACCGACGTTGAAAGTCAAAATCTTGACACGTAGTGCATCTTTGTTGAACTGGTATGTATCAGGTACCAGGGATATCCATGGTCGCCGCAGAATCACATCGGCGGTGGTGGTCTCTTTGTTCTCAGAAGTAGATATCGACTCCGCCTTGAGTCTCTTCAACTTACGCTGCTCTCTGAGGGCAAATTGCTCTGGAGTGAGCTGATAAGACATGCGAAGTAGATATGTAAACATTTGTCAATAAATCGTCACTTGACAAATTTGTAAGGCAAGCGCCACATACCTTTCCTGGATGCGACAGCTTTCGGCGGTCTGGAATTCAGTGAGGGCTGCCGCTTGTCGATACAAACGCCCACCTCTTATTCTTTCGTCCATGAGCCACTCACCACTCTCGACCCGCAGCCTCCGCTCTCGGGATGCTCATGTTGCGGTCGCCGAAGCAATTCTACCCAGTCAATTAGGTACCATCAGGAGTGCACCAGAAAACTACGGGAATTTTGATCTTCTCCAACGCGTGAAGCTTGATTTCACTGACGTTACTGTGTCAAAGTGGCGAAGCCGTGTTACGGGTCTTAGTGTTGTTCATCTTGACTATGACGGTAAGTGACCGTATTTCTGTGCCGTAAGTCACTCATATGTCATAGCCCCACTGGTGAATGGATATTTTGTGGTTGCAACAGAAAGTTAGTCGGACGTGAAGTTTGTACTATCAAGATCTGACATAGAACAGTCTTCAATGACTCTGGTTGTCCACATACACTCGAGCAGTACGTTCACGGCACGATGAATCTTGTTTAAACTAAACTGACTTGTATCAATCTCAGCCTCGTGTTCATGGGATCCAAGAAGTTCCCTTACAAGGGGTTCCTAGACATTCTAGCAAATCGTGGTTTCTCAAATGGCACGAATGCATGGACGGATCAGGATCACACTGCATATACCATCTCGACTGCTGGTGAAAAGGGTTTCCTTCAATTATTACCCATCTATGTGGATCATATTCTACACCCAACTATCACAGATGCAGGGTATGTGTGATACGCACCTATCCTTTATGTCCTCTTATACTTGTCCGCTAGGTTTATCACAGAGGTCTTGTAGCTGCCTTGCATGGTCTAACTTCAGTAGGACTCATGTCAGGCTTAGGTTCATCACATAGATGGAAAAGGTCATGATTCTGGTGTAGTGTATAGTGAAATGCAAGGCCGAGAAAACACATCAGGTGATTTGATGGCACTCAGGTGATTCTTTCGCCGCTTTCCTCCAACCAGCCGACTCAATGTCCGCGTTAGGCTCCAGCGTCTACTGGATCCTCCTGGTAGCGCCTATCGAAGCGAGACAGGCGGACTGATGGAAGCCTTGCGCGTTCTAACAGCCGATCAAAGTAAGCCCTCATTACAATGAGTTGTTCTGCAGGAGCTTCATAGTTTGACTTAGTAAGGGAGTATCATGGGTCTTACTATGTTCCACATAACCTCACCTTGATCGCTGCGGGGAAATTTTCCGATGGCACTTCCTCCCTATTGAAGGTTGTTCAGGAACAGGTTGAGCCAACGATCGTGGAGCACAGAGGCGGGCACGGACCTCGCCCTCCTGGTTGGAAGCGGCCCTTCCTTGAGACTTCAAGTGCTAATCGTCCGGCTATTGCCCAAACAATGAAAGAAACCGTTGAATTCCCCGAAAAGGATGAGAGTAAGTTGCAATGCTAATCTATACTCTGGGTAGCTCGACTTATATACAGGCATGGGTGAATTGATTATCTGTTTCATGGGCCCACCCCCGAACGCGTTTCTGGAACGCAAGGTTGGCATCATTTGCTCTCTACCTTACCGCACTGCTTGATTCAATAACCTAGGCATTAGATATTCTTGGCCTATACCTGACATCCTCAGCAGTGGCTCCTCTAAACAAGGAGTATATTGAGACCGACTCTCCATTATGGTTCGTCTGCGTTATCAAATATTAAAGAGCTAGGGAAATGACAATCTTCCCATCTAGTTCGTACATATATTTTGGAGAAGATACCAGAGCCACAAGAGTTAATCTTCCCGTATACATTAATTCGATCCCAACCGAGCACCTTGATGGTTTTAATGAGAGATTTAAAGCCAGCCTTGAGCGTGTAGCTGGGGATGGGATAGATATGCAGCGGATGTCTATGGTTATTAATCGAGATGAGCGCCAAGTGTGTCTTGCAGCACAACACGCATTGTTGATCTAACCATTCTTTTCAGTTGCGTCGCAAATTAGAGTCTGCCAAAGGAGATGCATTCTCTGCAAACATAGTCACTGATTTTCTTTACGGTGCTGAAGACGGCTCGGAACTGAAGGCCTCCACCGACGAGATTAACCAATATGCAGAACTCCGCCGTTGGACCAATGAACAATGGTCAGGATTGTTGAGAAAGTCAGTTAATTGCATGATCATTACGAGCTTCTTTTCATTGCTCGCAGATACTATATCGACTCGCATGCCATCGTCGTCATCGGAAAACCTTCCTCATCGCTAGCGGATAATTTAGAAGCAGATGAGAAAGCTCGAATTGCTGAGCAAGTAAAGAGGCTCGGTTCCGAGGGTCTGGCTCAAGCCCAGAAAGTCCTGGATGAAGCGAAGGCTGAACATGCTAAACCCATTCCCACAGAGATCATTACTCAATTCCGTTTGCCGAGTGTCAAAGGAATATCATGGATTCCAGTACAGAGCGTTCAGGAACCAGGTGTTGGACGGACGTCCCGCTCTAATCTAACTTCAGCTCTTCTCAAGCACGTTACTTCGGACGGCTCACAACTCCCATTCTTCGTTCAATATGATCATGTTGAGGTCTGTATTGCTGTCCGGGTGCGATTTCTCAGTCTGATACTCCTTCCTTAGTCGTCTTTCGTCTCTATACATGCTTTCTTTTCTTTAAACCAACTCCCAGCAAGGTTGAAACCGTAAGTGACATTAGTTGATAATGTTGTTATTCGATCTTTTGAAAAATTAAAAGGCTTATTTCCACATACCTCACTGCTTTCTTCTCACTCCCGGTCATTCGACAATCTGGTGAACGCCTGACACACGAAGAGGTTATCAATAAGCTCGACAATGAAACTGTGTCATATGATGCCGGCCTAGGTCTATCAGGCACTTCCACTGACTCCTTCCGAATCAGCATCAGTGTAGAGGTTGCCAAGTACGAAACAGCAATATCTTGGCTTAGGGATCTTGTCTATGGTGCTCAGTTCGACCGAGAACGGTGGGTTTGTTGTGCAATGCAAGATTTGTAAGACTTAGGATTGTTTTAGATTGCAAATTGCTGTTGCTAAAATACAACAAGCTTTGCCAGAACTGAAACGCGATGGTAGCAATATTCTGTCTTCCTTAACCTCCCAGTTGCTGTTTGGTGAAGATTCAATTCCCCGTTCTGGAGGCATACTGTCACAAATGGAATTTATCCCTCAACTTGCTCGTAGGTTGCAAGAATCTCCTGACGAAGTGATAGCGGACATGGAGGAAGTGCGACGCCACAGTAGGGTCATTTTAGCTTGGTTCAATGCCATCACTCATGGAAATCAGTGACCAACCCATCCGGCGTTCGTTTCTCTGTGACTGGAAATGTCCTTTCTCTTGAAAAACCACGTAGCACATGGCAAAATTATTTCAAGCCAACATTACCAGTGAGTAACAGAGATTTTGTTTTGGAAGCACGATGACTTACCTGCTTTCACCACCCGAAGGAAGGGCCGCTGTCGCCAGTACCTCTTGCAGCTGAAACGCTTAGTGACATTGGAAGAAATCCCGCCAAGAAGGTCTGTTGGCGCAACCCATCTTTCGAAAGCTTTCTCACTAAGATATTCTGGCAGGCAATAGTCATGAGTCTTCCCACGGTCGAGAGTTCGTTTGTTACCCATACGGCCAAAGGAATTGCAGGCTTTAGCCATCCCGAGTATCTTGTTCTTCGTGTCGCAGTTGAAGTGCTGAATGCTACTGAAAGCTATCTATGGGTGAGTGCTCACTGTATGAAGAGGTAACATACTGAGTGACGTCTAGCGTTACATACGCGGGTCTGGACTGGCATATGGTGCTTACATCTCAATGGACGTCGAAGCTGGCCTGTTTAATTTCTCGCTTTATCGAGTATGTCAAATTTGACCTTCTCTGCGCTGATACCAACGTACAGTACAGAGCTCCAACAGTATGAAAGCTTTTGAGGAAGCGGCAAACATGATAAGGGGACTGGTGGATGGCAAAGTGCGTCGTTCTCCTCAATGTTCTATGAACTGACTCAAAACAAGGACAGATTGAATTTGATACAACGATATTTGACGCAGCCAAGAGCAGTATTGTCTATGGGGTTGCACAGAATGTTTCTACACCAGCTCGAGCTGTTCGTACACATCTATCACATAAAGACCCAATTCTGACCATTCGTCACAGGCTATGGTGTCATTCAGCAATCAGGCTCTCAAAAATATCAGCCAAAACCATCAGATCGACCTCCTGGAGAAGTATCAGGAAATAAGAAAGGAAGAAGTGCTGGATGCAATGCGCAAGTATCTGCTCCCACTCTTCGATTCATCGAAGTCGACTGTAGTAGTTGTCACTGCACCTGGCAAGTCGGAAGAGATAGGCAAGGGCTTGACACAGGCTGGGTTTGATGTCACACAACGACAACTGGAGATCGATCCCAGCGAGCTAGAAGATGCAGACTGGACAAGCGAGAGCGGAAGTGAAAGCAACGAGTCTCAGTAATTGGTAGTATATGTTCCTTCCCATCATATATACTTTAATATTATGAACCATCGCAAGGCTCAGACTGGGGTGGTTCAAGGACTTGAATCATCTTGGCCTCTTCGGCTTCCCCAGGCGTGAGCTCGACTCCTTCTAGGAAATCGTTATCGACCAAGAATCTGATGGCCTGTGAAAGGTTCGAGATGGTGACCCGGGTTTCAGGAAGTAAAAGCTACGACAGTCATTAGCTCATTCATAAGCGAATGGCTGATACGCAATCTCACGTTTCGCAAGAGAGTAGGGCGCGACGCGAAGGGATTATGAGGGGGCTTCTTTGGCACTCGATATTGCACCCTTGAATGTTGCACCCTTGACTCGATGGCATTCGACTGTTGCTTGTTTGCTTTCCTGTTGGTATTTGCGAAGGGCGATTCCTCTGGAGGTTGAGCAACAGGTATCGACGCTTTCGAGGAGATGACCTGTGGAGCATCATCCCCTTCGCTGTCGTTCCCTGTGTCTAATTGGGAACCATCATGTGTCGCGGTCATTCCAGACACTGCCGGCACCTCCGTCTGCGGTGTACAGGTTGTTGCCATCATCCCCCTGCCTCTGCCTCTTCCTCTGCCCCTTCCCCTCCAGCCACTGTCAACTTCCCGAGGTCTCCGATGAAAATCGGTTTTGAATGTATTCGTTTCATCACGCCAGGGTCTTTTCCTCCCAAAAGGGGTGTCTTGCGGGATAATCTGACCATGATGTATGGCTTCCTCTAGCTTGCGTTTTTTATCTGCGACGCGCTGAGCTGTCGGCCATCTTCTTTTCCGTTCTGCAATCCATGCTTCAAGAGCCTCTGGTGTGTTAAGAATGAGGTTGGTTCCCTGAATCGGTATTGGTTTCCTGAGGAGCTATATTGATGGCGTAGAACGGCAGTAGAACCAAGACACACCCTTTAAGACTGGGATCTGCATCCCAATCAGGCTTCTTCTTCTGTTTGTCCCAGCCAGGAGGGTATATCAAATGTCGGTCCATCATGTGTATCTCGACTGATTTTTGTGAGCCAGTAAAGATACAACTACCGTAGGAGCATTTGTGATTTCCAGGTTGATACCAGGTAGAAGATTGGGATTGCCGGTGTTGAACAGCAACAGGGCGTTGAGCAAAAGGTTGGGTCGGGAAAGTTGTCTGTCTCCCGTTTTGAGGACTGTACGTGGATGAGAGTGTATACCCATCCGGCGTAGTCTGTGGGTTAGAAACTTTGGCTACCGCTTGGGCATAGTGAGAGGAGTATTGAGAATAAGGGTTGGATAATGCGGAAGCAAGAGCATGAGCAACATTATTTTGATTCATTGTGAACCAGAGAAGAATACATGTGACTGGATTACGAGTGACCTGGCATACTTTTGGATGGGAGACGGTATGACAACTATCAAACAGTATTACTTTAATCAGAGACGACACGATTGTATGTTTGGACCAAGAGTATCGATGCCAGCGACGGTTCATGTTGTATTAACCAGGCCAGGGGGGGAGGGGGGAAATGATGCAAGGAACAAAATACGGGTCACCATGTCATGCCATGAACCCATCTGATAAAGCCCCATGTGGATGGAGCTGAGAACAAAAAAAAACCAACGGCTGCGCTTAGTCCTGCGACTCAGTTTGCTGTTGCGCATCTCTTCCGACTCTTCTCTCTTTTTCGCTTTCGAGTTGGTGATAGAGAAGGAACAAAGCCTTTTCATTGGCCTCTGGCGTACCAACGATGGTAAACATGCGCTCGCCCGTCTCGTCATGCGGTGTCTTGGCAATTGATATCTTGGACCCAGAAAGGCGTCGGATCTCGGTGATCTTTGTACCATTCCGGCCGATGATACAACCGACCATGTCGGAAGGGATGGAAATGTTCTGTGTGCGAAGGTTCGACGGCGATTGGGATTGGGATGTGGGAGAGCCCAGAGGTGATGCCGGAGGCGATTTGTGGCTCCTATTTGTATCACCATTTGTGCGGCGAGAACCACCATTGTAGCTGCTGCCGCCACCAGCATAGCCATGGCTTGCACGACGGTTGCCGCCTCTATCATCATGGGTAAGGGTTGGGTTGAAAAGGACGGTGCCCAGCCCTCTTTCCCAATCCTCCAAAAGACACTTTCCAATTTCTTCGATAGCGTGTCCAATGGATTCTGGGGAACCCTGAACATCGACGATGCGTTCAGTCGATTGCGGTAACATATCTTTGGCTGCAATCATGCGTGCACCGGAACTGTCTTGTATAGCCTTGATCTTGAGACCTTGACGACCAATGATAGTTCCCATGAGGTTGTGTGAAATGAGAAGTCGGATGGATGTGTGAGAACTGGAAGGGGGCGAGGCAGAAATGGGAGAGGAAGGGTTTGCGGAAACGAGTTGGGTGATGATAAGAGTGTATGCCTTTAGTGAGACAGTTCAGAGACGAGAAACAGGCGATAACGAGAGCATATACCTTGGCCACGGCATGTATGGAGCCAGTTACAGTGAGAACCCGCTCATGAACGCCAGGGTTGACTTTGCTGACACCAGCTTTGACGCCGGTTCGATCTCTGAGTTCAGCGACGTTCTTTCCACCTTTTCCAATGATGACACCAGCATCTTTTGTGCTAACTAAAGCACGAAGAGTCAGGGTTTTGTCTGCCGGAGGGGAAGGAGAGCGCGATCCTGGAGGGGGGGTGGCTGGGGAGATATGAGTCTCAGAGGCAGAAATGAAGAAAAGGCATACCAGACTCAGGTTTTGGGGAAGAATCGGAGGGCATGAGGGAAGGAGGAAGAGGAGGAAGAGGAGGGGACGGGATGGCGGGCGGGAAGAGGTGAGCGGGAAAAAAAAGAAGGCGGGTTGAAATACTCGGACTTGGCCGAACTCTCTGTATTGTAATTACAATATTCGACATAGCACAATTCTAGTATCCCACCGCCGTCAGCTTCTCGAACGACCGTGCTGTCTCTCCCAATGCCTTTTGACGCAACTTGATCGCTGCGACCTGTTTCATTTCTTTCAGCATATCGCCTTTTTGTCACATTCCCAGCCATTCTTACCTTGCGTTCGTGGAAAGCCTGCGCCTTGATCTTCCTCTTCTCTTCAAGGCGGTCAACAACGTCCTTGTATCCCCAGCCAACTTCGTGCGAGAGGCGCTGGCACACTCTCAGTTTCTTTTGCTTCATCGATATCGTTCTGAACACTCACTTTGACGGTGCAATACTTGCGACCGGGCTTCAGCCGCAGCACGCGCAAGGCTTCTGGCACGACCATCCTCTTCTTTCTATCGTATGGTGGAGGGATTCCTTCGAACAGTTTGAGCCTTTCGAGAGCGGCTGCCCCTCGTGCAGTCTTATGTGGAACCATGCCCCGGACTGCCCGGTACAGGATCTTGGACGGAGCACGGTGGTGGAAAGGGCCACATTTTTTGGGATTTACAATATGGCGTTTGTGTAAAAAGTTGTGGTACCGAAGCTGCATGCAACACAATCAGAGACCAGTCTCGTCACGATTACCGAGTCATACTTTGTTGCGGAAAAAGCTGCCCGAAATGTTGATTTCTTCACATCGTACAACTACAATTTTCTGTCCGGAGAGGATTTGCTTCGCGAGGATCGAGGCCAGCCGACCAAGGAGGTGTCCCTTGCCATCAATGACGATGGGGGTCGAAGAGAATGTGGCCATGGCGGTAGTCTAGGAGTGTTGTCAGACGACAGGGGGGGAACGAGAGAAGACGACACTGACCTGGAAATGAATAAGAGTTTGGATGAATTAGAGGACCAGTAATCTCACCTTGACGTTGAGCGTTTCGGGCGTTCTGGCGAGACGGTGTGGCTGAGTCGATCGTGAACCTTGTTTTGGAAACTGCACAGTTGCTCGGCATTTTCCGACTATCCACCAAATGCACATCGTCTCCCACCCTTGTACCGACCAGCCAAATCTACTACAAATAGTTCTCCAGAGTCTGGATATTCTCTCTGTCTACTCCCATCTCCTCCATTCGCACAGCAGTGTGCAGTCGTTACATACAGTTGATCGTTATTGGCGCCTGTTGTCGCTTCAGTCGAATGAAATGGAGCTTATTGATTTCCTAGTCTTACCACCAAAACAGCAAGCCGTCACGTTGAGCACAGTCGGGAAGACAATCTCCAGGTCAATCTTTCCCTCTGGATCATGTCTGATGACACGGGATCCACCCCATCTAAAACAATTTTATTCGATCAACAAACCAAGGTCGATATTTTATCTCTTACCGAGCACTCCAGATATAGCCTTCTGCATCAACGCAAAGACCGTCTGGATACGTGTTCTCCGGCAAGCCCAATGATATGCCGTCGATGTGCAATCTTTTATTGAACAAGTTTCCGTCTTCATAATCATATGCATAAATCTTGTTCGTCAATGAATCGGTAAAGTAACTGAAGTTCCAGTCAGTCTTTCCTTTCGCAAAATAGAACCCAACCTTACAAAGTTCGTTCATCAGGGCTCCATCCTAGCCCGTTAGAGTCCTACAAGACCCTATCAGTGACGTGCGCATAAGCAGCCACATTGCTCACCGTGAATGGACCAGGGTCCACGACACTGCATTCTCCGCTTTCTGGATCAAACCTATACAATTGACCTGGAACACCGCGTTTCGCCGAGTACATGGTCCCAGCGAAGAAACGCCCTCTGCTATCGCAACCCCCGTCATTGAAGCGAGTATAGGGGAGGCATTCTGACGAAATTGGCTGATGGAGATATCTCACCGTCGAATCTCGTTCCAGAATTGCAAAGCCTCGAGCTGTAGTACACGCTAGCTAATTGGCCGTTAATGCGTACTGAGCCTTCGACAATGTACCCTGGTTACGCACTCCAGGCTGGTTCCGCCGCTTGACTATACAGGTAATTGGTTCATCAAACTGTTCGTGAGATAAATGCATAGTTGCAATATCCAGATGGTAAACCTGAGGCGGGATGATTTCATGACTGACCAAATTAAAGAGCAGTTCCGTACTCTGTTTTCTTCAATATCCACAAAATGCAATTTGTGGGTTTCTGCATCATATACGGGACCTAGCTCTTCCGTTGAGAAAAATGGAAGGAAACTGGATCAGACCAGACCCTCTCCCAGTGTGCATCCGACTTTGACCCATGGTTGGTTGACAATTATCACCTGGTTGTGTGAGGACATGAAAGAATGCTTTATCAGATGAGGTCATGCTCCAGCGTTTATATGCCTCTCTTGATCGGACCATTGCCGCTGGCAAAGAGATTAACAGCATCGTATTGATGATAAGGCATATATATATAAAACATGGAATCTCTCTATTCTTTATTGAGCTAGAGTAGGAACAAAACGTCAGCACGGTAAGAGGCGTCGGAAGACCGGGGACCATACCATCTGGGGTCTTGGCAATGTAGTCAATAGCTATTGTTAAGGGCGAAATGAACAATCTGACAACCGGTGCAATGGCTCTTGCTTACCTTGTTGCACTGTCTGTATTTCATCGGCCTCCGCGTCAGGGATTTCAATGTTGAACTCCTGCAGTAATGTAAGCCCAACTTTGAGGTCACGAAAGACAAGACACTCGCCTCTTCCACTGCCAGCACGACCTCCACGGCGTCTAGGCTATCAAGACCAAGGTCTTTTGCAAATGATGCAGTGGGGGTAAGCTATCATAGATTATAATTCATCAGAAGTCGTGACGTGTAGGGAAAGGCATGAAAATTACTTTTACTGGGTCAACTTTCTCAAATTCCCTGAACACATTGAGAACGCGCTCCTGGATGGTGTCCTTCGACAGACCAGACCCCGTAGAGTAGAGCATTCTTTGCCTAAACTGATGCTGTACACGAGGCGCTATCCATGTAGGACGAGAGAAGAGGGCGGTTCTGGCTGCGAGTTTAGCAAAGGACATGGTTTTTTTGTGTAATGTGAACTTCGGATTCAATGAAAACTCGCGAGTCGGCAAAGCCCGCTTCCGAGTCTTCCACGGTTCCTCCGACTTCATAAATAACAAACCTTCAGCGCTCTGACATCGAGCCATGAAACATGCGATAGCCTTTCGCAAATTCTCGAGGACATCCTCACATAGAATGCTTATGTTGAGGTGGGCTTCGTTTTCACGTCTGGGAGATGAGCCTCACTTGTTTCCTCCAGAAACCTTGTCACATCTTTACTGGAGCATGAACAAATCCGAACAACACTTCCAAAAGCCCGCGACGCGGCAAGACTAGCTGAAAAGGTCTGATGTCCGACTCTAGCCAGATTTTATTTAGTTCATGTGTTGTTCAGATCATTACCCTCGGCAAGAAAGGCGACCGCTCCGCCCAGGCAAGAGCCGGTGCTTTCTTACTGAAACCAGACCTTGTATCTAAACTATTTGGATCCCTTGCATCGCGGTATGCTGAACGACCGGGGGGGTATACAAGGATACATAAATACGGGAACCGTCAAGGCGACAACGCCCCTCAGGCAATTCTAGAGCTGGTCGACAATCCCAGAGATTTGCGATGGGAAATGACATCACGAGCTATCGGTTGGGAGGTCCTAAAAGAAAAGCTCAAAAACGAGCAACCCATCTCGCTGATTAATAACGGTACCAAAGGAGTAGAGGAATTGCTCAGGACAGAACAGGACTCGGCGGGAAAGATTTTGCGGCCTATGACTCGATGGAATGTACAAAAACTTACGAGGTTTCGACCGAGCGACTCCTTGTCTAGCATTGCTTCAAAAGCTAAGGAGTATATGGTTAGTGCCAAGTTGAACGTCTGCTCATTCAAATTACTAAAAATGCAACTAGGATCAACTGCTCGCATCGCCAGTGGCTTTCCGTGCCCTCCACGAGGAGCTGAAAGACAAGAACCCGCACGCACGGTCGCCACGACTGAAGGCGGGACAAACTGTGCCAGGTGACACCCGTGCTGCACTCAACCTCGCTCAAGGTGGTCTGGGACAGTTCAAGTCATTTCCGAAAGGGCCGACGTTGAACATGAGAACCGTGTTTGGTCGGAAACACAAGAACGCTTAGCGGCTGGTCGTTTAATCGGTGATCTCAAGAAGTAGGAAATATATTAAGATTCATCGTACCATTAATCTAACTTGAAGTCAACATTGCAGCCATGAGGATCGGACAGGGATTAGCTCAGGACCCTCGTGCTGTCCATGCGATGGTCTTACGAATTTTTCTACAAAACAGGTAATTGATATATGGGGTTCGCGTGAACTCGGTTTACCTGGGAATCGGATGAACTTGTCATCTATGTTGAACATCGGCGGAATTGGTGGACAAATCGGCACCAGTTTTGTTTTGGGACTACAACTATTGATTTACTCTCGTCGCCCAAAAAAACGAACTGCGATTATCCTTGTCCATGTGATTAAACTAGCTATTAGATAAGCGTAAAGTGTCGTTACACACAAATGGATTGCCCGAGACCATCCAGTCAGCATCATGCGGGTACTCTTGGTTGCTCCCGTCCCCAAATACAATCTTGGAGCTCCATAGTAGAGGTGCCTAAGCTCAGTGCTCAAATGTATTGGCAGTTAGGGTGTGCCTGAATGGTTTCTTAATTTGCAAGTCCATGTACCAAGACTTATGGGCCAACCTTGTAGATTAGGTCCACATTGGGGATAGACGCAACGATGATCCTGCCAAACGCGGTCAACGGTGATGCCGTTTCCCCGTGGCGTATCACTAGAAAAGAGTTGTGAAATGTCACATATAACATCTCTCCATGCCTGGGCGCTGGGAGGATGTCAGTCAGTGTGGACGCAACAAGCTGATCACACAACTCACGTAACGTCAGCGACGTTCCATCCTTTCTTTACAGAGTACCGATAGACGGAGCCAGCGTCCAGAATTAGGGTGACTGAATCTGCAGGATTGACTAACCGGACTGAGTCGTGGTTCCGCCCATAAGACCGTTGTAGTTCAACGGTCACGTTGTTTTGGGTATCGTTGTTGAAAATGAGCAGCACCTCGTAATTTTCCAAAATAGCAGGCATGACAAGCAACGTTTCAAAGACGTAAGCGGTGATGCTTAAAGACTGCGATCAGGTAGATGGGTCGAGGGTATTGAGGTACAAAGGTTCAGAAGCACGAGTTATTAAACATTTTACGGCAACCGTGGCAGAGAGAATTATCGCCCGTACGCCCATCAAAGAATAGCGTGGAGGCCAGCCTGTCACGCGTTATTGTCCGCACAGAAAACAATGCCTCCATCCTTGTCCTGCCTAATAAAAGACTGTCCATTGGTAGCTTGGATACAGTAACTAGTACGCCGTTCTACATTTAGTTCTATACAACGTCCTTTCTAATACCTGTAATTGTACTGTGTACTATCATGCGGGTATTGATGTGGTTGGTTGATCACGTCTGCAGCACTAGCCTCGCTCTCGTGGCATACATGGCCATATCCTTGGTCAGGTTGATAAGATGAAAACCGCACATCGTCTGTGGACATGCGATAATCCCATGGATCACGCTTATCAGCAGTGAGAGGATTGGTGTCATGAATGCGTTCATATTTCTCGTGATCCACACGCTGGTCTCTTCCGTAAGCGCTCAACACGAACCAAAGATAAACCTTTTTGGGAGAAGTCAGTAGTGCTTTATTTAGGAAAGACAATCGCCACGAACAAAGAAGATAGCAAAGACACCCCAGAGACCGCCCATGATACCAACGCTGACCCAAGGGAAAATGTTGCAAAGGGTCTGTCCCTCTCCAGAAGAAGAAGAAGAAGAAGAAGAAGCCGTTTCGTCAGGGAAAAACTTCTGAAGACAGTTCTGTTGGGCAGTCGAGTGTCGGGTTGCCGATAAAATTATCCATGCAGCTGCGATCGCGAACGATGCGACGACAGCTATGCCATGCAGGAATATATAAGTTCGAAACAAAGTGGCCTTCTCCTTATCATGATGTCAGCTACTTTGTGTGTTAGACATCTGTAATCAACACCGACCGTCTTGACGCCTATTGCGCCCAGGACTTGGAGTATAGCTCCGATGAAGCATACCGCGCCAAAGATCCAAGGAGCAAAGGACGGTGTAGCAGCGCCAATGACTTGTAGACTTGAATTAACTACCCTGATGGGACCAGAGAAGAGACTCACTTGAAGGTGTTGCAACAGACAAGATACCCGCTAGCAATGCAACGAGGAATTGCATAAAAATGGCGAGGTAGATGCCAAAATACACCAAAGGTATTGCGCAGCAACAGTAGTCTTTCATGATGGTGGTTGTCGAAAGGTGAAAAGGTACTGGCGCAGGCGGTGCACTGCTGCTGTCACCTACACCACTCCGTCACGTCCGTGATCTATAAGCGTGACTCGGGAAGTCCGCTTTACCTGCTAGCAACCACCAAATGGTACAGTTTGCTCTTCTGTCCTTAGCATCCTTACTGCTCGCCTCTGCTTGCGCAACTCCTGCTTCTCCTCAATACCCCACAGATTCAGACAGCCCAGTCACTATCAAGGAGGGTTGGAGCTACATTGATTGCGGTGTGTTAACGATCATTACCCCATGAGTTCAACAACTTTTTCCTCAACTTTTCCAAAAGGGACACCCGGGTTTTCCGTGCAGCTGGACTCAATTGTAGTTTCTCCTGATCCCCCACAGCCTGGTCAAAACCTCACTGTCACAGCAAAGGGAACCGTATCGGAAACGATTAAGGTTCGTAGGATGTCACTTTCAGGATAGAAAGTATCGAATCCCTTGTAGGAAGGCGCATATGCCGATGTCACTGTGAAGCTTGGCCTTATCAAACTTCTCCACAAACAGTTTGATGTCTGCGAAGAGGCGTAAGTATATATCGTGGTAACGTTACCTCTATGTTGAACTTGTGATGCAGTCGCAACGCAAATGTTTCTATCACATGCCCCGTGGAGCCTGGGACCTACACCATAGACCAGACCGTCGCATTGCCCAAAGAAATACCCAGAGGCATGTATTAAAGATTTTTAAGGCCATCGTATTCATTATTTTTTTCAGCCAAGTTTGGGGTTGAGATTCGCGCTTACACGGTCGATGAAGAAGAATTGCTTTGTCTCAATCTGAAGGTTGATTTCATGAAAAAGCCATTCTTCCATCTTTGAGTGTAGCAGCCGTTGCTAGGACGTTTAATGATAGTGTTAATGACATTACTTCTTGAGCATTACCCGACCTATTAGATAGTCAATAGAACTATTTTTAGCATCCGCCTTGTGTCACAATGCCAAAAAGTGCAAAAAGGAAAAAAGAAAAGGCTGCCGACTTTACTGTGAGCCCAGTGGAAACTTTCTTGTAAATGTTTTCTCAGCTAAGGTATGTTAGAAAGCGAAACTAAAACTTGGCAAGAAACAAACCCCGAGCAATGTTGTGGACACTTCCTTCAAAGCGCGCTGTAATTGTCTATAGCTTTCTCCGGACTAAACCATTCCTCATTCCGTAACCAGCTGTCGCTTTACCCAACCAGAGCATCACCGTGGATAAGAATGAAGATATCCCTACAACGAAACGTAAATTGACTTTTGACGATCTCATTGTTCACCTCCGACACTATAATACAACAACACGGAAGGGTTGGTCTATTATGCCTATGCCCAAAGCGTTCAAACATTCAAGTACGTATAGATGCGATCCTTGGCATGCGCGAACTGCTAGACGTTCACGGGAGTCTGCTACAAGTGCATCTAGTAGCGTTGCTCAACGGACTGATGCGGTTGATTAGCGATGAGGTAGGCTCTACTTCGTTTGATATCCATAGTTGACCTCATTTTTCCAGGATGTTGGTGTTCGGAAGACGTTGATATCATTTATATCATGGTTGCTCCCGCGGATACCTCCTGTATGTTGTCGCCAGAAAGAGCTGGCGCAAACTCATTAGACATGTTCAGGAAGACCTGATTCCCCATTCGTCTCTACTTCTCCTCTACACCACCTCTGCTCAGACCCACATTTTCCCAGAGATTAGGATCGACGCAATCCGATTTTTAAACATCCTTCTCGAATGCATACCCGAGTCCGTCACTGCAGATTGGTGTCAAGTAAATGGCGGCCACGGAAATCGCGTATTGGATGGTTATCTGGGCATCTTGAATGCAGGAACACCATATAATGAATCAGAAGGTGTGCATATAGCTTGTATCGATTTCCCTGACATGACATGTTGTTCGCATCGCAAGGGCCCACGCTTGCTACGTCGACCTCCAGCGTCGTGCTATCTCAACCTGTACGCCAAGCCAGCACTAGTGCATTTCCTGCTTTAACCCGAAACTATCTAGTCAAAACTTGTTGTTCTGCAGTCATTATCCAACTTTCTGCGCGCTGGGCTATCAGAATTGCAGCCGGGAGGGGCCGCTGGTGATGACACTCTCGGCACATTGTCATTTTGGTTCTTGTCAGATGCCTTTCAAAGTGCCGAAGCCTTTTATGCATTCGACTCTTTGTTGCGACCTACGCCTAGTTCGGAGGCTATCCGAACGTGGTCAGCAGAAGCACACCTTAACGACGATAATTTCGTTCGTTCTTTCCATGATTCGAATATCACCGAAAATTCGTCCTGGTCTCTAGATCAATTGTCACATGGATATGGCAGCCTTGATCAAGTGCCGGATGACCAGGCGACTGACGCCATTGATTATGATTACCTTTCGGTAGGTCTTGCAAGCTAGTGCACGATGCGGTCTGGATCTCAAAAAATTGCAGCGTCTAACTCGTAATCTGCAATCAGTATTGGTGTCTACTTTTCTTGACAGTGCTCCGGCCGTGTTCTCTCCCAGTGGAAGTCCGTCAGAGACTAGCCTTTATCTGGTTCTTGCTGTGTCGCAAATTGCGCAGACGCTGTACAGTACCTTGTTGCAGCGTCGCTCTTTCCCAGTTAGTTCGACTCTATCACGGGTTCATGGTTGATCATTGAATTTATATTATCAGGCCTCTGTCAAGCTTATGGATGACCTTGGAGCCTTGTTGGGTTATATGGCTACATATTTTCCTTTCAAGTCGAATAGCAAATCCGGTATCAAGGTAGTAGAATCATCTGACAGGTTGTCGAATTCCCCTCACGGTCGTTTAGGTTGAGCAGGCATTTCAAGAATTGAACGTCATATTCTGTCAACTCGTGGCTTTACAGAAGTTTACAACGGAGAGCAAGACGTCGGAAATTGCCAAAGACAAACAAAAGTCAAAAGGGAGCGACTGGTGGGTGTCCCTAGTCAGCTCCCACATAATCGGCCTTCTCAGGGGGGAATCGGTTTCAACCGAGGTCGGGCGTTCCTTGACGGCGAGCGCTTACGTTTCGTTGGTGCCTGCTATATGGTTCCTGGCCGAGCAGCGATATGAAATCATTGAAGCGCTAATTGACCATGGCATCAGAACTCCCTCGAAATCGGCGACAAAGCAGCCATCTATAGGATTCATTTCAAGGCTTGCCTTGGTAAAGAAGTCTTCGCATCTCGTCACTGATCAGTCACTGGACTAAGAAGCTTATTATTTTAGCTTGATACGGAGCCAAATTACCAAGGAAGTTTCAGGGTCGGGCGTAGCACGGAGATTGAGAACAAGTTTGAACAATGGCTCTTGCATCTACCTCAAGTCCTATGGGAACTGGGGGCTACAAACTTTCCCACGACGGAGGTTCGGATGCTGTTGATCCCTATCTGGACGGCGTTTTCTGATTTATTACTCAGGTAATCCTGAGAACCCTGCTTCGGTTGTTGCAAAGAAAGCCAAGACTGTTACACGGTGAGGTAAGTAATGAAATTTTTTTGCGCAGCTCCGCAGTCCCGTCATCTCTGAGCTCCACTTTTTAGACTGCCACGGTCCTTGCATCCAAACTAGTGCCATTCTTCTGCACCAATCACGCCGTCCGCGGACAACTGCCCGGCCCATACACAAAGATACCGTCTACATCGGGACTACGAAGGCTCGCACTAGATGTGGTGGCTACCTTACTGAAGACACATTCCCATGATCTGGCAGGCAATATCACACAATTGCCGATGATGGTCGATGTAACTGTTAGAGAAACATCTAAGCAAGATTACTGGTCCCATATAAAGACAAGCATCTAGTTGCCAAGGTAGCCGGTTTTATTTATTTCACTACTATATTGTAAAGAGTCGTAAAGAGCCAGCTTTATTCTACATTTTATGAAATACAGATTCCAGATCGTTAACAGTGACCAGACACTGAAAAAATGGATTGAGCTCGCTCAACAAAAATGTTGCTACATAACTTTGATGCAGCTATATTTGACCAGCATGAATTTCGGGTCGCCTGCGATCAAGTGACACGTCAAGTGGCAGAAGGGGCCAAATAGCGAAATAAGAATAGTGAAAGAATGGCGTCGAGCGCAAGAAAGCATAAGTCAGAAAAGAAGGTGATCTGAGTGAGATGTATATGTAAAAAGGCGTGAAGTGAGGGATTCTAAGTTAAATCCAGACCCAAGTCATACCAGAGAGCCGTCCCACGGAAGGATCTGCAAGCTGGTCGAATGCAGAGGGAGAAAAGTCTAGGTCGGTTAAAGCACAGCCTTCACAGCGGTCTGTGATAGCTACGGTGACAGATTTGCCTTGGTCTATTGCAATCATTAGCGTCGGACTAGAAAGAGGACAAGAGGACTTACAGTGGACCTGAACCTTCCTGTTACAAATGGGATTGCTGTTAGGGTTGACACCGTTATAGTCACTTGAGAAAAAAAAATTAGTAAAAAGCTTATGAACTATGAAATCAGACCTACGGGAAGGCATCAAACAAGAGATGGGAAACCGCAGCGATGTAATCAGTGTCTTGGTTAGTGATGCCACATGCGCCAAGACCAGCTAGACAATGAAGGTTAAACAAGTCCGAACACAGGGAGACAGAGACTCACTACTGTAGAATGTGCCTTGTCCCGTTTGAGTGCCGACCAAGAAGCTGGGCAGACCGCTGTTGCCAGAGCTGCCGCTTCCAGAGTTGCCACCAGAATTGGTAAGCGACGGAGAGGGTGCTGCTTGCGGAGTAGTAGTAGTAGCCGGCTTTGGAGCAACGTAAGGTGCGGGTTGGACCTGCGGGGAGGGCGAAGGTGAAGGTGCGGGTTGTACCTTTGGGGGGTTTGGGGACGGTGACGGTGACGGGGACGGGGACGGGGACGGGGACGGCTTCGCCAATGGAGTGGGTTGGACCTTGGGAGCCGGTGAAGGTTGGGCCAGAGTACCGTTTGATGGCCTTGGCTTGCAGCGCCTACTCAGCTGGCGGGGCTTGAATGGCTGAGTATCTTCAACAGCGAGACGCGCAGCAATAGCGCGATGGTTGTGTGCACGGGCAATATGGGGGGTGGTGAGTGCGTTGACCCAGACGGCGAGGGCAAAGAGGACGAAAAGACACTTTGTGAAAGCCATGGATGAAAAAAGGCAGGGAAGGAAGGAAGGAAGGAGAGGATTTATATAAGGAGAGGAGGAGATACAGAGGGCAAAGAAGAAGAAAAGTTGAGATCAGCCACCGTTGCGACGCTCCTCATCTACTTTCTGTCTATTGTTCTCTGTTTGGTCCCATTATTGATTTATTGATTTATTTATTTATTTTCCATCCTTCACCGCATACATTTTGGCCAATCCTGTCCCTGATGTGCCTCCCAAGCTTTTGCCGTAAGCATCGATCTGTCCCAGCAACAACATGCTCTCGAGTCGGCTTGGTTCGGCCGGTATTTTGAACAGCCTCGTTACATCCTCCTCTGGCAGCGGAGCTAATCCTTGTGCTACACGCGCTTGATTTTCTTCTTTGCGTTTCGCAATGTAAGCGTCCGCACGCGCCCGCTCTCGTGCTATCTGCCGCGTGACGTACGCAATGTTCCCCTCTTCCGTTCGGTAGTTGTCTATACCCTCCACTATCTGCTCTAGGTTCCGGTTCAATCCCATGGAGCCGACTTCGAGCATGGAGAACGACGGCGGAAGGACCGAGAGCCTCGCTGCATCTGGTGTGGCGTCAGAAAGGGGTGAAGTGCGCGATTCCGTCAACGTCCCGAGGAATGAGCTCAGTAGTGGATTGGTCCGGATTTTGAGAGGCAGTTCTTCCAGAATAGAGGAGAACGTTAATCGATGATTGATCAAGCTACACAATAAAGTGTTAATAACGCATGTTTGTTTAAAAAAACGTGTTTGGCACGCGAACCTTGAAGTACTGAAATTTGATCTTTTGTATGCATTCAAAAATGCTGCTGTAAGTCGGAATGCTCGGAACGATGCGTTCCCTTTTGCTGTGTGTGACAAGTCTTGTGCACCAAAGTCATTCCCGATCCCGTTCGGACAATAACGGCGACTTGCCGTGCACAATAACAACACCCCCGTGTCTCAATTTTTCTTGATGAATAGCTTGAGTATTTACCAAGGTTTGATTGAAAAAAGCCCCGAGGGTGGTTGCTTGGTAGAACCCGACTACGCTGTCATCTGCCTGCACCTCCTTGAGCGACCGCAGCATGGATGTTTGATACCGTGCTGCGCAAGTACGTTACCCAGGCCAAAACCGCATGAATGAAATATCCCCACCGATAGTTTTATTCGATTTGTCTCCGTCCTCCCCTGAATGATGAGGCAATGGAAATGAGTTTGACACTTCTAGCGTCCCATCCAGGTCAAGGCCCAATAAAAGTCCATGCGCAGTTGTGGAGGGCGCCTCGCGTGCATGTTTTATGATCTTTGTTACAACCTAAGCGAGTCGACTGTTCAGAACATGTACTTCATAGCTTTGCTTAATAGGAAGCAAAATTAACTTACCATCCCATCGAGTTGCACGGTGTGAATTGCTATTTCAGCCTCTATATCAATCAATTTGGTCATAGAGGGTGGGATTGCTTCATAAGTAGGAGCTACGGGCACTGGAGCTGCTGCAGGTGCAGGCAGCGATGCAGCGAGCGCAGCTGCAAACGGTTGTGCCATCTTACAGACGTAGCGGTCAAATCGCAAGTACGATCGCGGCGGCGATTCAAACACCGACAAATAAGTACAGTACTGTATGGACTTTTGCGTCGCTTCACCAGATACTTGAGTCGCCTAGTAAAAATGTGTATATTAAGGTTCACCGAAACCGAATGTAGTAAGAGAAATTATATCGGAACCACTGAAAAAGGCAGAGAGAGTGTGTGAGTGTGGTTGGGAGCTTTCTTGTCTTTTTACCATTAGGATACTCCTGTCTGCTCGTCGCCATGAACACCCGCTCGACCAAAATCATTATTCTTTTGGTCATCGATGTTCTCTTCTTTCTCGTAGAACTCTTTGTTGGCATGTAACTTGCTTATCCCTGTATTCTTCTCTCTTATTTCCTTCTAGGATATGCCGTTGGTTCGCTGGCACTCGTCGCGGACAGTTTTCATATGCTTAAGTACGTTGGACGTCCCTGCATTAGGTGTTTGCTCACCTGTGCCCTTTAGTGATGTCATGAGTCTCGTCGTGGCATTGTATGCCATCAAGGTCGGTTAAAGTGCTTCTCGGTTGTTCTCGCCTTACCTTACCGATCTCTCCCATTCCAGTTGTCTGCATCGGCCGCTGATTCCCGATACTCCTATGGCTGGCATAGAGCAGAAATACTGGCTGCACTCATCAACGGCGTCTTTCTGTTGGCCCTTTGTTTCTCCATTTTCCTCGAGGCAATTGGACGGTTCTTTTCCCCTCCGGGTGGGTCCTGACTATGAATGCCCGGACTGTTTATATATCTATTAACCCTCAGAGATAAGCAATCCCAAGGTTGTAGTCATAGTCGGCTCCCTTGGTCTAGTGTCAAATATTGTTGGCTTGTTCTTATTCCACGGTGCGTTCATTCGTTTTCACTTGCGCCACCCCGCGGGTTTTGACTGCTCCCAGACCATGGCCACGATCATAGCCACGATCACGCGCCGCCCTCCTCGGTTGCATCAAAGCCCTCAAGTGTCAGATCTAGCTCACAATCGCTCTCACATGATGCGTCAGCCTTGCCCAAGTCATCTAGCTCTATTCCTGTTCGAAAGCATTCCATTTCAAGGACGGAGGATGCATTCTCCTCACTTTATGACCATCCGGCTGCCACCCGTGCCCAGTTCGTACAAACAGCGCAGGAAATCGCATCTGTCCAACCTCAGTCCCTATTTGACGCGCCGGAACCCCAAGTTCCACCAAGCACCGAGGCAATAGACTCAAATGGGACAACCTTACCAGATGACGAGACTACTCCTCTTTTGCATGACCAAGCCGTAGTCCACGCGCATGGTCATTCACACTCAGGATCCATGAACATGCGGGCTCTTGTTTTGCATGTCCTCGGAGACGCTCTCGGTAACGTGGGCGTCATCGCCTCTGGCCTTATTATCTGGCTCACCACATGGCAATACAAATACCTCTCCGATCCAATCATCAGTCTCGTCATTACTGTCATTATCTTCTCTAGTGCACTACCTCTTGGTCTGTCATTTGTCACCCTGTTATCAGACCCATCTTCTAATCCCTTCTTCAGTCCGCAGCACTTCTTTCATTCTACTGCAAGGCGTTCCGCATACCGTGTCGCTTGATCAAGTTCGGAAGGCAATCGCAAATATAGAAGGAGTACTTTCTCTCCACGATCTACACATATGGCAGCTCTCGGAAACCAAGATAGTGGCTTCGGTCCATGTCCGCGTCGCTCCTGAAAAACATGAGTTTATGATAGTAGCTGCAAAAATTCGCGGGGTCCTACATCACCATGGCATACATTCCAGTACCATACAGCCAGAGTACCGTCATAGTGGAGGTGACACAAACTCTCCCGGCCAACACTCACGAGTGAGCCTTTGCAGATGTTTACAGTACTAGGCTATTGACTCACTGCATGATAGAATTGCGAAATTGACACATGTCTGTTGATGTGCCCGGCAGACCAAATCTGCAATCCCATGGAAAATGCATGTTGCCGTAAGTCTGACTTGAAGCTTTGATGAATCGTTTTTAAATCTTGCTTCAGCGCCGATTCCTCCAGAGTCGAATGCTTAAAACACTCATTTCTAGAGTATCATCATTTATAGTCTTGTTTGTGTTTATATAAAACTTAGAACTAGCTCCCAATGAAAACAGGAAAATTAGCTACGAATGTCTGCGAGGCCGCTAAGCGTTGTAAAACTGCAGAACTGACTTGACTTGACTGACGAGCTCGTAGCTCGTCAGCCAGTCTCCTTGCCATCGCCGCACTCGTTTGGCCCAAGAACGTTCGGTGTTCTGACGTCACCCTCTGAACCGCCCACTCGAGATGAAGCGCCGCGGTTAGTGCCGATGAGATGATGCTGACGAGCAATTCCGTCGGTAGGGCTTGTTCCGATGTCTGCTGCTGATCAATACGACCAATCAGCATGGGCACGATAAGGTGAATGAAAATTGGCAGCATGGGGGGAATGGATGAACAACGTGGCATAATCAGGATGAATGTTGCGATTCGCCTAGAGCGTTCAGTCTCCCCAAGACTTGCGGCCTCCACTAGCTCTGACCAAAGCATATCAAGGAACTTGGAGGGTGGAGTAATCCCTAGGCATCTTTCAACATCTATCACTGGTCCTCTGCCGGCGCGGGCCATTGCCAAGGCATTCCGAACGACTTGTCTCGGCTGCTCCTCGATATGAAGATCTGCTTTAGCTGGCTCGGTTGCTTCTGCGGCGTTCACAGGTGCTGCCATTCCTATTAATTCGCTGTTAGTAAAGCGTACAGCGGCAGGGTGGTTTATTTCACTTTCGGTTTTCTTGCCAATAGCATCGTCAATAGCCCTTCGAATAGTGTCTGCATTCAAACTATTGGTATCCGACGTGGGACGCCTTTTATCTGAAAGAAGGTCCAAGATTTGTGCAGCACACAAGCAAAGAACTGTTCGTGGGCATGATGGAGATAGCAACAAACTTTGGAGCGTTTCGAGGTAAGGCGCTCTATACAATCTAGCGAATCTTTCAGCGAACAGTTGACCAGTGGTCACGATCCTCACCGTTTCCGCTGAATCTCCTGAATCAAGGCTCTGACAACGCCAACAAGCGTCCAATTGAGTATTGGACCCGTAAAGTATGACACACCATTGCTGAGCACCTCGTGATCTATTCTTTGCAAGGAAGACGCCCGTAAAGCCTCAATGAATAATGTAGGCGAGATGCGCAGAAGCGTCTTCGGCTTCGTTGTCCTACGACAATTGGATCAGTCTATCTAACACAATTTCATCAAGGCTCACCGAAGCATCGAGTCTTCAATGCCTTCGCTACTGCTGTCGAAAAGAGCTTTATACCAGACTTTATATGCAACGGACTCTTCGTTGGAAAACCTGTCATGCGGTAGAACAAGGCCAATTGTCCTGAAGTAGCTCGCTGAAATAGATCGGCGCTCGCTCGTGAATTCATAGTTGTTCAACTACATAATTGTTGATTAAGCAACACCAACAGTACCGTGGAACCTGTGCACTGACATGGAACCGTGCAAGCGAATGCTGGACGAACAAGACTATATCCCCAAGGTGACTGATAGCCGTCTGCGGATCACCTAATCAACTAGAATGTGGATTACATTGCAGCAACGTGACACAGAACGAACCTACTATTCCGCAATCATAGCCCTCCAGAAACGAGAGCGCATGAAATAATAAATCTGCGATTTTAATATGCAAGGCCACAACGTCTAGGGCAGAATCATAGGTGTAAAGAATTCTGCAGAGGTGACCAAAATCTTCAACGTCCCAATTCGACGCAAGGGATGCAAAGCGCTGAAAAGGCTCAAGATATGACACATAAGACCAAAATACGCCACTTACCTTCAGCACCACTTGGGCCAATGTGGCATGGCTTAAGACGTCCCTTATGATGCGGTCCATCCAGAAGCCAAAATCTGCCACAGTAACATCAGGTGTTAGCTTGGACTCGATAAAATTCTAGATATTTTAAGTGTTGCTATTCTTCAACGCCTCGAAAAGTGTCTCACTTCAAAATCAACACCATTATCTTGGGCATCCGACCGCAGTCGTGGAATTGAGTCCTTAGATATCCCCGGATCTTTTTCTTCAGCGAATGACCTGTTTATCAACCCATTAGCCAGCAGATGAAGGAGTAAATCGCGTGTGAATGATTGCGGCCTTCAATGCAAGTAGGTCACCTTAGCAAAGATCTACCAAAACAACAGCCTACATTTCTTCTTGCATCTCGTTGTTATTAAGCGGACGGGACAGGGCAAGATCACACGCGACAATGAGATCTGGTCTCAAGAATACGGCAGATAGCGCAGCTTGCATGGCAGTATGCTGGGGAAAGATTCAATTTGGCTTGAAAGAAGATAGCGTGTAAGCCTGACCCAGTCGATTTTCGCATTATCGACAACAAACACCTCTTGGAACGAGGACAAAAGTCGCGGTAGCTATGCATATTCAAGCACATGGCACGTGTAGAATCCAAACGACCTACCCTGCCAACAATGAACGCCTTCCACATCAAAGTATTCGCCAAACTTTGAGACATGCAGGTGAGCGCAGCAACGAAGAGTTGGGTGTAAAACATCGTTGGCGTCCAAGAAGTCCACCTGTAGACGCTAACAAGCAAGGCAACAGGATCATTTCCACTTCCCGATCCAAAGCGATGTCCTCTGTATGTCACCTGAGTCAAGAATAAGTTCTATATCATCTCGCTTGAAAAAAAAGCCGTACTAGATGATGGAGAATCAGACTGAAAGTGACAATGTCAGCATCTGCACTTGACCCTATCCCATCTCCTCTATTGAACGGCCCAGCATAGTGCAGCGTATGCAGCAGCTGCGCTTCGGTGGCGGCTTTGGCCTCGTCTCCTATGAATAGACTCAGAGACAAGACAAAAGTCTCTAACATCTGTCGCACGTCCGGCAAGAGACGAAAGGTTTGTAAAAGTTCGTTTGCTTCCGAGAGAAATACTGTAGCCTGTCGGGTTGGAATTTGCGATACATTATCAGATATATATGCAAGCAAAAGCATGAGTAGCTCAGACGCAGAACTCGTCAATTGAGCAGAGTGAGCCATTGGAAGGGATTGTGCCGTTCTGAGGAGAGCAAGGCCGTCTTGGATAGTGTTCATCATTTTGCTCAACTGTTCAGTGGGTGAGAGAATCGCTGTCGAACCAGACGCATAATGCGCGTCTATTGAGATACGACACAGAGAGTGTAACGTCCCCGCGGTATGCAGTTCAGAAGAACGTGCTGCTGAAAGGAAGGTCGACGTGAATGTCGAGACAGAAAGCATTCCTGAATCCACAGCATAACGCAGATATTTTTGCAAGTCTGGGTCGCCTGGATAAGTCCGGTATAATACAAGCACAGAATCTAATGCAGAGTGATGAGGGAATATGAAAGTATAGGAAGATAAACCCATACTGCTTAGATTATGTTCAACCTCCTCAGAGCTCTGGATAGAGCTCTCTTTTGAAATAAATAATTTGCACAGACTCAGCCACTATTTTCAACGGTCAGAAACGCCGAATCTTTACGTTACAAGACTGACTTTTGTTGCTGAAATGCCATTCTGGAAGCAATTCCGTGTCAGCTCAGCGAGTGTCATAGGCTAAGAAATGCTAAATATGGTATGACCTAATATCTAAGTGGGTATATCTACGATGTATTGTACTTTTCCGTCCTTAAACTTTGGACATGAGCCTCCTAGTTTCCTGGGGAGTAAATCGCAACAAGGTAGATATGACTCGGACGAGATTCGGCTGTATCACATTCATCAGCTAAGTCAACCACCTAACATTCCCAAGACCTTACCCTCATTTCTTTGTGCTCAAGAAATTGAAAGATAACGTTCCGCAAATACTCCACGTTAATATCACCGTCGTTTTTCATAGGGGATGCACTTGTGGTGGACGAGGGAGTGCCAGGTCGAGAATCGGATTCTGATTGGATAGATGTTCGAGGTTCTGCTGATCCACTATCATCCGTGCGCATTGACCTATTATAGCCAATAGCAGGACTTCGCTGTCTCTCAAGAAGTGCTATGGAGGATTGCACTTTTCTAAGCTCCTCGCGCAGGGTCTATTCTCGAAGACGAATGAGTTACAACTTCCTACGCGGTCAGGGTGATTACCTTGTTATTGAACCGCAGCTGGGTTTCGCGACTATTCGCTTCTTCTATCTGGTGCTCAAGGCGAGATGTCTTGTCTGTAAGCTCTGCTTCTTGTTCCTTGGCGGATTTCTACAGAATAAATCTCAGGGAAAATGGCTATTCACCTGATCAGACGAACATACTTCAACAGCGCTGATACGTGCTTCAGCAGAAAGCAACTCTGTGAGCTTTTGTTTGCCCAAACGTATTTCTTCCTCGAGGCTGGCTTTCTCTGCCTGAAGCTGATTGACAAGATTCACCGACTCTTCCCGCCACCTGGCATTAGCCTCTATCGAGCTTTTCAGATCGTCAACTTCCTTTGTCTTCTCCCGCAGTTTGCGACTCCAATGCGCTTCACTCTCATTGCGTTCTGTCTCCATCTGTCTGACTTGGTTCTTGACTTCAGCAAGCTTGGATTCATATTTGAGCTCCGCTGAAGATAGTAAACGCGCTACTTCTTCAGGGGGCACTGTATTTTGATGTTGATGTTGGCTGGTTTCTTGCTCTCGCTGTGCTTCTTGAAGGTCATAGGTTAATAGTGCTATGCGATCTTGACTTTCACGTAGCTGGTACTGAAGTTCTGTGTTTTGATTCTGCAGTGATTCTATATGGGATTGGATAGATTCTACTTCAGCTTGGCGCATCTGAAGCTGATCAAACATTTGATTCTTGTCTCGCGTAACATTGTTGAGGGATGTTTCTAATGCTGTGATTTGATGATTCTTTTGAGCGACTTCTTTCGTGTGGCTGGCCTAAGAATACATCAGCAGATGTCAGGGTGGCAGTACTAGGAGAGACATCACCTTCGATGTCACGGACTCCAACTCTAGCTGCCCTTTGAAGGCAGACATTTCTTTATCATGTCGCTCCTTCAATAACGAAACCTCCTTTTCAAGTTGAGCTTTGAATCTGCTGAGCGCTCTCTCTTTCTCTGCCCTAGCTGCATTGAGCTCGTCCTGCAGGCGTAGTCTGTCAACCTGCTCATTATCTTTGTCTCCCTGCTCCCGTTCTTTGAGTAGTGTTACTTCTTTGAGGGCGTCATCTCTATCCTTCTCCGTTTTCACGAGCTTTTGCCTAACCGTCTTCAGTAGACTTATTGCCTTTACCCTTTTTTCCTCTTCTTCTTTAGCAGAATTTTTTGCCTGTTCAAGCTCCACTCGCAGTTTCTGTACCTCATCTTTCTGTTTGCCCACATTTTCCTGTGCATAAGATGAGGCATCCAAAGAAGCCTTGAACAAGGCTTCAGTCTCAGTCACTTGAGATTTAAGTCGCTCGACCAAATCAGACTGTGAGCGTAATTCAGCGCGATGTTTCTCAGACAGTTCCTGAATCTGCCCTTCCTGTCCTGCAAGTGAATTTAGAGAATGAAGACACGAGAGAGCAAGTAGCCCCATACTGCGCATCTTGGTTTCAAGCTCTTTAACCTCGTTTTGGTGTAACTGAAGGCGTTTTCTATCGTATGTTGCATGTAAAAGGACGAGTGATCATACCGAAACATTAGAGGCGATGCTCTTTAGATAGTCACGCAGGGCAATGGTGTCCTGTATTGATTGCAAAGGGGTGAATTCCAGAAGTACGGCATCAGCAGCAGCTCTATCAGCCTGCAATTTTTTGAACGACTCGGAAACATCTGAATTGGACATCGTGTGATCAACGTCACAGTTGATAGGAGCAGCATGCGTACCCAAGAACCGTTGTTCTACTTGCTTTAGTCGCTCCTGGAGCAATGTGACATCAGCAGAAAACTCCGGACGCGCAACGACAGGGGGGACAGTTGCCAAAGGATCGACTTTCTCCTCCACAGCATTAACCTTCCCTTCGCGTTCGTGACTGTTTCCGGTCGGCTCGATGATGCTGGTCGGCTCGTCTAGTAAAGTATTCTCTAATACCGGAGACAACTCTGGTGAGTCTGGCAAAGGAACCAAGCTAGGAGACTTGGGTGGCACAGAGTCGTGCGAAGCAGGAGGATCTGACAGCCTGGCTGGACTGGATGCACGAGAAGGGCTTGAGCTCCGATCGTCTGATTTGCGAGCATTTGACGCGTCCGCTGCAATGAGCCTAGCTCGAATCCTATCCTCGAGAGATAACTTCTTGGCAGAAGCAGATGTCCTAGGCACAGGACTAGCAGCTTGCTGGCGCTGGGAAACCAACGACTTGCGCAGATTCATCACGGCAGATTCTGCGAGTTGGCTGGGGGTTGTCGGCCGACTGGAACCAGGGTCGGGAGAACTGTCAGTAGAACGGCGAGGGACAGGGGCAGCTACAGTTTGTCGAAACTGACCAAACATGCAGGACAATAAGTTAAATTTAGTTATTAGAGGTTGCAATGGTCGCAATGGTCGCCAAGTAACACGTGATGCTCTACAATACACTAGCTATGTCTCCGTCTCCTTCCCTTTCCCGTTCGGTAATGAACTGTCGTCGGTATTTGACGCTAGCTGCCAAGCCGGTATCGCTGGCCTCCCTACCATTGGTGCTGGTGACGACGGAGTACTTGTAACAGATGGACCACGATTCAACAAGAGGACTTTAAGAGATTTGAGCTCTTGCTGCAGCTCCGAAAGAGATTGATTATGGTTCTCTTTACTTTTCTCAATCATCTATAGTGCGTCTTAGTGATCATTCCAGAATATGAAAGAGAGAACGACCTTGGGGAGCATTTCGCGGATGTTGTTAACTTCGTCTCTCATTTCGCGCATTTCATCACGCGTTCTCTGCTCTCCCTCGTGCATTTCCGCAACAACAGCCTGCACATCCTTCGTGGTTTTTTCTATAACTGCCTGTTGTTCTTCAACAGCCGTCCGCACAGCAGCAGATTCAGCTTGAATTTCTTTCAATAGCAGCTCTGCTGCGTCAAACTGAGCGTTCAAGGCGTCGCGATCCTGTTCATAAGCGGTCGCTTCTGGGGGTTGCAAATGTGGCAGTAGGTATTTCTATTATCTCCAAGCATTTTAGTTAGGTTTCGCCTAGGAGTAGGATAGACGTCACTTTAAACAGGGATACAGCGCCATATGCGACAGTTCCAGAAACCACAGTCGTTATCTACCGGTTGTGCTAAGTATGTGTTAATTATCAAGGGCTACAGACACACGTACGAAGTAGTCACGCCAGTCCCAACGTGGAGGGGGAGGCGGTAATGAGTATATTGGGAGCCCATAATGTGCACCATATTGTTCTTGATGTGGGTGAACAGCAGCAACCTGCTTGAGCGCCAAATCAATTTCTGGAGGTGTCAGGCCCTTTGCTTCAAGAAACTGAACACGTTGCGAAAAGGGCGCCTGGGTCTCGTAGAGAGTTAACGGGCGACCAGTACGAGAATTGGCAAGTCATACTTTTGGATCAGCCAGAAAGGCGACGGCGTTGCGCACGAGTTCAAGACGATCTGGAGTTGACATGCGACGGTAAACCTAACCCTAACCATTTTCGGCGACGGATTCGGTTTGTTCCGGTTTCACCAACTGCATAAATTTTGGTCCGCACAACCTGTTGTTGGAATTATGCTGCAGTTGGCATTCTCTAAGGTCCTATCTCGCGGGCTCTCGACTACTGCAAGAGGTATGGCAAATAATCTCGCCATTGGCAGTCTGATTAAGTGTGTCCCAGCTTCCTGCCTCAACACATACAGGAAAACAGCTCCAACCAATGTCGGTGCGTTCCGGTCATGACTGTAGCGTCATTCGGGATATGAAGAAATCGCGTTTTAGCCTCTCTGCTGGCCCGTAGAGGCTACGCTGACGTGTTCTCGCGTCAGAAGCCCCATATGAACATTGGAACAATTGGTTAGTCCTCCACTGCATTAAATGTACGAAATTTCATCACCCGAATCCAAGGTCACGTCGATCATGGCAAAACAACGTTGACTGCTTCAATCACTAAGGTCCTTTCACAGAAAGGTGGCGCCAAGTTCACCGACTACAATGAAATAGACAAAGCTCCGGAAGAGAAAGCTCGTGGTATTACCATCAACTCGGCCCATGTGGAATATGAAACAGATACCCGCCATTATGGTCATATTGATTGCCCGGGACATGCTGACTGTACGTTGAGCCAAATTTTCTATCTCGTCCTTGGACAAACGTTGCTCAGATATCAAGAACATGATTACTGGCGCGGCACAAATGGATGGTGCAATTATTGTTGTATCAGCTACCGACGGTCAAATGCCTCAAACCCGAGAACATTTGCTCCTGGCGCGACAAGTTGGCATCAACAAACTAGTCGTCTTCATAAACAAGGTCGATCAGATCTCCGACCCAGAAATGCTTGAGCTTGTCGAGATGGAGATTCGGGACCTCCTCGCAACCTACGGCTTTGATGGTGAAGATACACCAATTGTCATGGGCTCAGCGCTGGCTGCTCTGGAAGGGAGGGATGAAGAAATCGGTTCAAGCAAAATCATGGACCTCGTAAAAGCGTGCGATGAATGGCTCGAACTCCCACCTCGTATGTGGGCCTTTTGTAGAATCTTACTGCAGTATCCTGATACTTGAAAAGGTGACTTCGAGAAACCTTTCCTCATGCCAATCGAAGGTTCGTGACCCTCCTTTTTTCCTGGAGTATTTGGATCTGATTATCCCTCAGACGTCTTTTCGATTTCTGGACGTGGAACTGTTGTCACTGGCCGCGTGAGTCCATACTAGTAACGAGTTAACAAGATCAATCAATTGGCAACAGGTAGAACGAGGCACAGCGAACAAGGGCGAGGAAGTTGAGATCGTTGGCCTTGGCAACGGCTTCAAGACCACACTGACTGGTATCGGTAAGCCGTAGTTTCAGAGGTTGCTAATAATCAGAATTGATTTTTCGCTTTAGAGATGTTCAAGAAGGAACTTGATAGGGTAAGAAGGTTCATATCGAAATGAGCGAAGACTAAGGTCTTTCAGGCACAAGCCGGCGATAACATGGGCGCTCTGCTTCGCGGCGTCAAGCGTGAGCAGATTCGCCGTGGCCAAGTCGTCGTTGCTCCTGGCTCCATCAAATCCGTCAAGAAATGCCAGGCTCAGATTTACGTGCTGACCAAGGAAGAAGGTCCGTCTTTTTAAGAACTCTCTTATCCAGCCACCCAACCGCAAAAACAGGTGGCCGTTATACACCCTTTATGGCAGGATATCGCCCCCAGCTCTTCCTTCGAACTGCCGATGTGACGGTCAACTTAACTTTCCCTGACGGAACCTCCGACGCTGCGGAAAAGATGGTTTGTTGAGTGGCAGAATTGCGGAATATTATCTAATTTTGACTGAAAAGATTATGCCCGGCGATAACGTGGAAATGGTCTGCGATCTGGTTTTCGATCTGGCTATGGATATCGGCTCTCGGTGTGTATAAATAGTCATGAATGGAATCAGATGCTGATTGAGCTCTAGTTTTACCCTGCGCGAAGGCAACAAGACCAGTGCGTTGAATATTCTTTGCTTGTTCTCTATTTCTCACTCCAATATTTTTTAGTCGGTACCGGTATTGTGACCAAGATTCTTGAAACGGCTTAGATTCATATCAACCTCATCCCCAACTCCGTCATCAAAAAGTACACTGTCACAGTCGCTTAGCTCCTATTGCTTTATTCCATACAATATAGCTTGTACACGTAATTTCAAATATCTGTCAACGACTACATTTTACTCGGAGCTCTGTTATCGCGCGAATGCCCAAAAGAGGTAGTTAAGTGTCGCGTAAACTCGGTACCTCTTCAACTCAACCCCCAACCAGATAACCATGCAGACATCCCTACGAGCAGCGCTGAGGCAAAGAACTGCTTTTGGTCTTACTCGAGGATCACCATTCACTCCGACCAAACAACAATTCATCCGGACTCTCGTCAGTAAGTTGGGATGCAATCAGAAAATTGTTCAACAAAACTCAAAAAATGTATTGCTTAGCGAAAAAGTACACAGTTGAGCATGAAGCTGTCTCCTTCAACGACACTACAGGACTTGGCACAGTCTACATAACCAACTATGCCCAGAAGTCATTGGGAGACGTTGTGTTTGTCGAGCTACCCAAACCCGGCACAGAGGTTTCCCTAGGAGGTATGCGTGCATCTGACCACCCCATACTCGAGATAAATGACGATTTTGGTCAGACCAAATTGGCGCTGTTGAGAGTGTGAAAGCAGCTTCCGATATTGTGCGTAGCTTTCTCGACTGCCTTTCTTGGATGCCTCATTAGCGTATGACAGTATGCACCAGTTTCGGGCATTATCGAGGAGATTAATAACGAGCTAGAGACTCAGCCAGGCCTGCTGAACAAATCGCCAGAGGACCAAGGTTTGCACTATGGCTTCTCATTCATAACGTTGCTAATCAAGGTTTCCAGGTTGGCTCTGTAAAATCAAGCTTTCTAATACATCCGAGGTAAGAGTATGCGGAATAACGGTTAGCTTGTCGCACTGACGACATGTCAGATGGAAGAACTTCTCAGTGAAGACGCATATAAGAAGAGCTATGAATCATAGAAATGTACAGGCATCTTAAAATAGACTTTCAATCGAATGGCAGTACATGTACAGTGAGAGATTACGAAGGTGGATGCGTTGATTCATACTTGTACTTCTCCTCTCGCGCCTCCATCCTGGCCTTTGCTTCCTGAAGAGCCCAGGTTTGTATACTTTGAAAGTTGAGAGTCAGAAATAGGCAGGTAAGAAGGGGACGTACCTTGTATCTGGCTTATAATATAGCATCACAGTGGCAAAAGCCATGGTGCCAAACATCCCGATGTACCAAATATTCTCCCAATCTTCCTTCACTCGTTTCTGACCAGGCGGTGGTGGCTGAAGATGAGATGTGAGGAACATGCAGCATGATACCACTTTAACAGGACGCACCTTCTCGCCAAACAGCCAGCCGGAGGGTTCATTGTATTGCGGTGCACCATGTGATGATGCATAGCGTCTGGCGCTCAACCGAGGTGCTGCAGCACGTACGGTGCGCAGCGACGAGGACGAAAGCATTAAAGAGTAAAGAATCGGCTGAAAACGTTTCGTGACAATCAACAAACATCTGTACACAAACTCCTGCTCATAATCTCGTAGTCGACCTCTTCCCCAGACATACTCGGCGACGTTTCGTCAACACCAAGCCTATGTATCGCTGAGCAGGTTGATTGCTTAGGTTTGGAACATACCCTATTCTTTTGTAAAATTCTAAAGCAGCATTGTTGTCTGTATTTTGCGTCAATACACGCTTCATCAAACCACACCCTTGCTAACCTTTCAGCACGGTAAGCATGACTTTTTCCATACGATATGACGATCCTATGCGCGAGAGCTGTTTCATCATCGTAGAACCGATACCCCCTCTTCGAGCGACACCGCAAACCTGTAACTCATAACTGAAAATGCATCCCGTCTGCGTTTGTCACCGGAAGCTTCAGGGAATAACTACCAGTACAAAACTTCTATCGATTCCTCGAGTTCGAATCGGAACATGTTAAACGCCACTAAATCGTTGTCATTGAACACCCTTAAGAACCTTGAGTTCGGATGGAATAGTTCTTTGCGCTTCTCCGTCACGTCCCAGCCAAGCGAAGAATGGATGTACCTAAGAAAGTCATCCCGGGGCGTTCGTCAAGGATATGAATACGCACAGATCGCGCATATTGGTTTCGAGTACGGACCAAACGTCATGGCGTTCATTGTCGTCCAGCTCGCTCGTACGACTTATCTTGATCTTGTACCTGTCGGAGGGCGCTTCAAACCACGTTGTCATAGTTTATAGAATCTCCGTACGGAAAATCAGCATCTAGCGATACACATGCTAAAAGCTGCGATGAGGTAGCCTGGGATTCTAATATCAGTTTGTAGTTCGACAATCGCAACAATTCATTGCCTTGTTAGCTTTCTTGACGTTGCTGCTGCGAACCATGAACAAGCTTTGTTTGTGTTTATCCTCGCATTAACCTGATTATCGTCTACCATGAAACTCGACGCAACCGATCTGAGATATGTCACGTCAGATGAGTTCCGAGTCCTGACGGCAGTGAGGAAATGGCCTTTAATTTTCTCGAATCCCCGCTCACTCAGTCGAGAGATCTAGGTGGAGATAGGATCGAAAAACCATGAAATCGTTCCAACCGTTCTCATTGCTCAGATATCCGGCCTGAGGCATGGAGGTGTGAACAAACTCATAGGCTCGTTGGCGAAGCGTGGTTTGGTGTCAAAAGTTCAAAACTCAAAATGTAAGCACCATGTGGATGAGTTATATTTTCTACCACCACATTTTTTTAAAGATGACGGGTACCGTTTGACGTATGGCGGATATGATTATCTTGCAATGCGAGCAATGTTGAAGAGAGGAGCTCTGGCATCCGTAGGGAACCAAATCGGCGTTGGAAAAGAATCAGGTCTGGTTCAACTCAATAGAATGAGTGATAGCACGCTGAACCACATGGAAGACATTTATATCGTTGCTAATGATGAGGGGGACGAGATGGTGCTGAAATTGCACAGGTGAGCACCCCTTCTGCGTAGCTTTCTCTTCTAACAACGGATGATTGGATAGACTAGGACGGATATCGTTTCGTAATATTAAACAGAAAAGAGATTATTTGGGCAAAAGGAAATCTGCATCATGGATGTATATGTCGCGGTTGGCAGCTCAGAAAGAATATGCATTTATGAAAGTGGGTCCACAAGTCCAACATGACCGCCCGTTACTAATTGCCAAAGGTTCTCTACGATCATGGCTTTCCCGTTCCTCGACCTATTGACCAAGCGAGACATTGTATCCTGATGGAGCTGATTGACGCCTACCCACTGTATGTCCTAATCCATGACTTCTCCTCCTCTCACAGGCTCATGAATCAGACGACAAGTTACCGACGTACCTTCTCCAGGAAAGTTGTACTCTACACTGATGGACATGGTTGTCCGCTTCGCTAAAGCTGGTTTAATTCATGGTGATTACAATGAATTCAACATCTTGATCCGCCGCGATACTGGGGAGCCCGTGGTCATCGATTTTCCTCAGATGGTTAGCACGTCTCATGAAAATGCAGAATGGTTGGTTTTGGCCCAGTCTCGTCGGAATTTGACAACTAAAGGATTCGCAGGTATTTTAACCGCGACGTGGAGTGTATACGAACATTTTTCAGACGCAGGTTCCAATATGAAAGCTCTCTGTATCCAAGATTCCGAAAAGTACTATCTGAAGGGCCAGAGCCAGATACTTTCAGGTTAGATGTCGTGGTTGAAGCCAGCGGCTTTGGGCGGAAAGACATGAGAGTACTAGAGGAGGTGAGCAGTGCAAAGCTGTGGTTTTCTGGTTATTCATGCCCCGCGCAGTATATGGAAACCGTCAAGGATGATGAATCTGCCAGCGAGGGTGACGAGGAGATAGTGGACGATGACTCCAGTGAAGGAGATGTCAGCGAGAATGAGCCATATGATGAAGAAATGAGTGATGTCAAGGATGAAGACAAGACGCAAAGCGAGGTCATCAAGGAGGAGGTAATTTCGGAGTCAGAGGCAGCGACAGCTGCCAACGAAGCTAATGCCAAGATGTGGACAACAAGCATTCCGGAAGAACACCGAACTTCAGATGCGGGATCTAGAGGGCGTTCAATATCGCCTCCACGAAGCGACCTGTCAAGGTCTCCACCGCGGTCTCGCTCAGTGTCGCCTTCAACGTTAGAGAAGATGATGGCAGCAATGGATCTGAGCGGGATAAAGGACAAGGTTGCGTCAGACTTGTCTAAAAGCCGGAACAAACAGCAACGTAAATATCATTCCAAACGTGCTGTGAGGAAGGCCGGCCGACCGCAAGGTAGCAAAGCAAAGCAGGACCTCCGTGTCAAACCAGACCGTCAGGGCGTCTGGTATTAGCTACCGTATGTAGACAATAATATAATAACCACACTTTCCCACGCATTATTGCTCCCCTCCTGCAGCCACATGGATAAATCAGACCTCGAAGCATACCAGGTTCAGCTTTCGCAAGTCGAGCTCGCTCTTTCTGCAGATCCAGACAACGAAGGACTCGTATCACTTCAGTCAGAGCTCAAGGAGCTTATCGAAATTGCCCAGGATGCTGTTGCGCAAGCAGCTTCTTCATCCAAATCTGACTCATCGCGGAAGGCAACCTCAACCCCAATGCATATCTGGGCTGCTGGGGATGAATGCCTCGCAAAATATTCCAGCGACGGGCAGTGGTATCCTGCTCGGATCACATCCCTGGGTGGTTCAACAGAGAACCAGGTCTATAGCATTGTTTTCAAGGGCTACAACACGACTGAGCTCGTTAAAGCAATCGACCTGAAGCCACTTCCTCCGAATTACATCGCCAATCTACCATTAAACTCGAACAAGCGCAAGCTGACGAAAGTGGAGGAGGAGGAGAGAGAGAAGAAGAAGAAGAAGAACGAGAAAAAGGTAGAAGCGAGAGCGCAAAAGGCAAAGGAGCAACAGGTGAAGCAGGCCTCGTGGCAGAAATTCGCCAAGAAATCGGAGAAGAAAGGCGTGCATATAGCCGGTGTTGCAGGAACAAGCATATTCAGGACACCCGATAATCCTCTAGGAAAAGGTGAATCGTCATGTCCTAATGACCTGTGCGGCATTCATCGACTCTTCTGATAGTCGGTGTGACTGGAAGTGGTAGAGGGATGACCGAAGTGGCGTCGCGCATTAAGCACAAATTTGCCCCCGGTGAAGAAGACCAATAGAGGTGAGCGTGCGACCTGCGTCAATCGGAATCCGTTTTCTCATTATACACCCAGCTCTCGTGAGGTGTATCGTTTTGTACTGTCTATTAACCAAACTCGCCAATTTCTTCGAGGTTGTTGTATCTTTAGCGTCTGACCACGTCGGCCAAAGAGCATGTGACATTTTCATTTCCATTATACGTTTATCGTTTCATTGATTCCTCGTTTGTGGTCCCATTTTTTTCGTCGTTTTACCAGGAAGTGGCCCCACATGCCTCATATCCGACCAGTGCTTCAATAAACGGCGCGGTGTGTACACGCACCAAATAGCGTTGAGTATAAGTCATAATTCATAACAATGGCATTCGTGCTAACTATGTATGCCTCGTGTGGGCGTGTTAAATTTAAATCATGAATTGTTTATTTGGATAAGTGAGTCACGCACCACTTCACGGTTGCAGCTGGTAACTCTACGACACACCTGTGGGCCATGTTGCTGAAGCTAGAGAGACTGGTGGCGAACACATCATTATTGACGGCTAATGATTACGAAAAAGAACTATCGATGAAGGTCGTTGAACACTTTAGTCGAGATCAGTTGTGCAACAGACGGATCTGAAACTAGAACGATTCGCCAACCTCGTGGGGTATTCAACGGAAAGGGAAGACCCTTCATACTCAAGATCTGCCGTGCGCAAGATCTGAAATTTTTTTGTAGCCTGGGACTGGTGAGTCGCTAATTTCGAAGCTTCCGTTTGCATCCAGCCCGTCAGCAGAATGACGTATCCACGTTTCTACATCTCGACCATCAACGCGAGGCACGCATGTGAACCCTGGTGTGGACAGACGGGATTCACAGATTTAGGTTATTACGGTGTAATCGAATGCAGCATGTTTTATTATAGGATATTTAGATAATAGTTAAGGTATGTGGCATTATACGATGACCCATGTAGGGTGTATTATTGCAAAATAAGATGGGGAGGGGAGATTCCGCAATACCCGTCATTTGTGAATAGCGTTTTGACCTCGTAGCAAGCTCATCAATTCCTCATTCTACGACGTTCCTTCAGTAAACCGAACCCAGACGGTATGACGTTAAGAACCTACCGCACGTTCCAGCTCAAGCAGTTTGAGCTTTGCCACGGAGGCGTCATGTTGCAGACTGGCGACCATACTCTGTTTCGGCATCGTCAGTTCCATATCATAATTTCCCCGGGTGATTCACCTTGGCTGTCTTCGTGTTAAGGCCTTTGTACGGTTCTAGTTCGCTAAACGCGACGGGCCAAAATCCAAGTCTTTGAGTTCCCAGTCAAAAAAATCCTGCTGTTGAGTAATGCTTTACATACTCTAGTAATTGGGCATGTAAACGATCAATATGGGCTTCCAGGCTAGACGTGTAGATGGTGCGCCTATGAGGAGCACCCAGAGTCGACCTAAAATCAAACATAAAAGTTGGCATGATTGACAAACGAAGCGAGGAAACCCCTACAATTCATATGGCGTGAAGAGAGATTTTTCTAATGCATGGTTCCATATCTTCCGACGCTTGACTTCGTCTTTCTTGGCAAATAGACGTGCATAGGGATGTTGAATATTAACTCTACTCGGTGCGCTCCTAGTAACGCGACTGGGACAATGCAAAGGAGAGTATCTGTCCGTGAAATCCGCCGAGGTGTGGACGGAATCATTAGGTGCACAAATCGAATTTGCAGAGGAGCATGACGAAGAAATGGAAACAGAGGAGAAATCACTAGAACTAGACTGAACGGAGGAGGCCGGTGAAGACGGGTAATGTGCAGCAACGTCTGAGGATGGAGCGACGTCGAGAGGGTAGCACAGAGCGTATTGAGAAGACATGGAGAAAGAGGCAAGTTGAGGGCGAGCTGGTGAAAATAAGAGATATATATACCCGTGCACGAAAAAATCGGAAAAGGTATTGGAGCTAGAATTTATCAGAGAAGGGTCATGAGACTGATCAGCGGTAGCAGATTGTCCGAAGCGATCTTCCAAATCTGAGCAAATCTGAGCATTCGGTCCACACCACGGCGACTGCAACGAGAAAGGTCACTCGTACTTCCTTTTTCAGCGCTGCACCCCAGATCTCCCGCCCGGCCACTTCTTCGGTTGCCATTTTCGCTGCAACTCTCGCGCGGCAACCGTCGATGTCGCGTCGAATTAGTCAATCTGTACCTCACTCGGCCTTCTGCGCCATATTCTTTTTGCAGGAGCGATGGTCCACAGTAAGCCGTCTTGCAGTCGGGTCAGAACCGTAGGATGCGACCAAGGATGAACAAGGTTTTTTTTTCACGTTTTGAGAGGAACGTGAGTCGTGAATCTAGCTGTCCGCGGAGCTGGAACGGGTCCTCCGAGATCTGACAGCATATCTTGACTAAAAAGAGTCCACCTTCTAACAACCAGGTGCTCGATCTCGCCGATTCGTTTACCTGGCGGGTTACTGCATCCAGAAATTTATTGACCTCATTAAGGTACCATCGTCCAATTCAGAGACGACCTGGGCAATATTTGGTCAACTGCCACTTTCTTTTACTAAACCCGCGCACCATTTAAATTCATGGTGCAATTCTTGGAAAGTTCGTCGCCATTCAGCATGAGTTATCACCGTGATGGCTCTCGCATGACCGCCAGTTTGGACCCTGCAGATGTAATTCTACTTTCTTGCCAGATTTATTTTTCGACTCACTCGTGATTGTAGTATACGGGTCCCATTACACCAGTCGCCAGCGGTGGTGCTCAGCCTGTTGGCATGTACGACCTGGGTGCCAATAGCGGCGAGAATGTGCATCACCTCGTGGAGACTGGCCAGGGCAATTCTTGGCCGATGCTTAGAGCTTGCGCCGATGCCCTGCCTATCAGCCGCGATACTTCGCAATTTGACACAGAAGCGCGAATTGCTGTCGTGGACGAGCAGTTGCTTCATGCTCCTGTGCCGCTCTCTGGGCAGCAGCCGTTATTTTTTTCTGGCATGCCCAATTATGCTGGTTACCTCGAACTTCAACAACTGCAGACACAAGTTGTTCACGAGACCGGGGATTCATCCTTTCAGGGATACTATGCTCCCCAGGGGCCGTTGACAGACGTCTCCGCTCTCGGTGAACTACAATATCCTCAGGAAGCTACTCAAAGCAGACCCAATGATATCGCACCATACCAAGACGAAGCACCTACAAGAACGTTTCCCACTCCGAGCGAGCTGCTCGTCGAATTAGCCAGTACCAACCAGAACGCGCACTGCAATTCCAGCAGAAATTCAAGTGACCTTTCGAGGCGACCTCGTCGGCGCCTCGTGAGCAGAGGCTTGGGCGCTATACCAGATGACCCGTTCGTATTTCTCCCGCTTCCATGTCGATTCGTGTACCAACCAATCCAAGACCTGCCAGAGAGTCCATATCGTCTCATGAGAAGAAGCGCCAGTATTTGGAATGCCTTGAATATTACGTTATGTTTCTTCAGCAGCAACTGAGTCTAGTCGGTGCGGAGCCGGTGCTCCTTGAACGTGTGCCTCAGTATCGGGGGCTGAACAACAGGTCCATCAGAGTATGTGGGACAGCTAGTCCAGTCGCTAGTTCTGTTCTCAATCCTTGCTTATAGACGCTGTTGGTCCATATGCAGAGCACAACAGAAAGGCTCAACATGCGCACGTTGAGAGAAGAACAGCGGGTAAGCGGAGCGCGGAAATATATATTGATTTCTGATCCTTTTGCAGTTTCTTGAACTGAGAGATTCGATTTATAGTCAAGACGCAGCTGGTGCGACTGTACAAACGTTCCAGGACCAGACGATAGACAACGAGGAGTCTCTCAATAGAAGTTTCTTCCGATAAGCTGTCGAAACGGTTGTAAAATCATCAACATTGGTATCATAGCTCACACGTATATACATACTACGCGTCATTTCTTGCAACAAATACACTTGTCCATAGCTTGACACTAGAATTAATCGCTGTTCCAAAATCAAATCTCTTTGTATGGAGGTAACTCATCGTCGTCCGTCTGCGGTGGTGGGTTGCTCCCTCCAGCTGCAAGGGTCTTTTCCCTCTCTTCCCTCTCAAGCCTCTTTTTCTCCTCCTCAGCTGTTTCGTGCGGTGGTGGGTTGCTCCCTCCAGCTGCAAGAGTCTTTTCCCTCTCTTCCCTCTCAAGCCTCCTTTTTTCCTCCTCAGCTGTTTCGTGCTGCTCCACATGCACTGTCTCAGGAGCAGGATCGGTGGTTGGCTGGGAGGGCTTTGCACCTGCTTTCAGATCATGCAGAGAGCCGGTAGCAGGCCCTGGTCCATCGGGGCCGGCGGAAACTGGTATTCCTGTCTCTGCAACCGTAGGCACGATAGCGGGTGATTCCGATGGATCCGATGGACCTGACAAAGAGGCTGCTGGGATGGGAGCAGGAGATTGATTAAGGTTAGATGGGTCGATGGGGGAAGTGGTGGCCTTATCGGGTATAATTGGTACTTGTGTTGTCTGTTGGAGTGGAGAAGGAGTACTCGGGGGTAAATGGGTTATATCCGAGTGCGCCGAGTCGAGGTTTGAAAGTTCCGTTGCATGGCTTTCGCCAAAGCTACGTGTGTCGGATCGATCCAAGTCTACCTGCGATTGACTAGGGAGGTTGATATGTCCGGTCTTGTAATTGTCAAGAGCACGTTGCAATGCTGCGCGGGCAGCCGCTGTAGTCGGTGCCCCTGTGTAAGGGTTTATAGATGTGGGTGGAATAGGTGGCAAAGCTGTGATGACCTGGGAGGCAGCTTGCGACATGAGCACGAGTTTCTCGCCGTACTAAAAAGTTTAAAGCTTTTAGCAAATGTATTAGTGGCAAGCCGAGTCCATCACCTCTCTAAAAACCTCCCATTTAGCGGTTTCACTGTCTCTAATGGCTTTTCTCTTGAGGATCTCTATCTCCTTCTCGAGTGAGTGATCTTCGAGTTCAGCTCTCCTCAGCTGCTCTCTGAGCTCGGCCAGCCTCTTCTCAGAACCCTTTTGCTGATCGTGTTCGACCTTTGCAATCTGAGTTGCGAGATTAAGGCGTGCAGCCCTGCGTGGTGCTAGGACATTCTCTGCATCGCGTAGGGCCTTCAATGGCCCTCGAGCAGAAATGAGCTTTTGAGCAAGGGAGCCAGCGAGGGAACCCTGTACGAAATTCAGATATGCTAATCTGTCAACAACTGATGGAAATTAGAGAGCACACAAAGCATCGTCAATAGTTTTTGTTACCATCCTGAAGATCTGCGGGTTCGCTTTGTCCCCAAGTGTACAGCTCTTTGCTTTGGTACTTTGAGCTGCGGGACAGGCTTTCAAAGTCAAGGGCGACTCCCTTCTCCGCAGTAACGATTTTCTGCACCGGAGTTGCCGATCTATGCGATTTAGCATGAGCTAGGAAATATGAGAAAACTTACGAGTATTGTTGACTAATGACACGGAGCTGATTAGAGATAGTCTCTAACGCATGGGTCTTGGGACCCGACTGAGAGGAGCCGTCAGGATTAGCACCCTGTGCACCCTGTTGGTTAGTAAGACTGGCGGGCAGATGAGAGGCAAGAGGTGAAGAATTGATTGCATTCTGGGCCTTGTCAGCAAATGAAGCAAAAAAGTGTGGGACGGGCATGATAGACGAGGAAGAGATGGTCAAAGGGATATGATCACAGCTTTTATATGTCGTCATAGGATGCAACAAACATACCTAAATACAGATATAAGAAATACACTTTCATACAATAATCTTCTTCGCTGCTTTGCCCTTCTTCTCCGAGTCTTTGTGCGACAAGTATTCCACCTCAGTAGCCAATGGTCCCGCAAGCCTCTGGCTCTCTTGGAATCCCAGAACATTTGATTTGAAATGTCTCCCGACGCTTTCAATCCTCTCTCGCAACGGATCCTCGCTGGCTCCTGTTGGCGAAAGTCGCGTCCATATCGACAACCGGTAGAATTGTGGTCGCGTTGATACGATGACACCCGTTATTAGCGATTGCGAAAGCAGATCTTCACCATCACCAGAAGGTGGCGATGGATCGAACGTTTCACCTATCGCAGCGAGCATCTGCTCCATAGCTGTGGCAATGTAGACAAGGGAATAAAAAAGGGCACTTACAGTGTATAGCCACAACTTATCGATACCGCCACGATTTTTATCCTTTGGTAGTTGTATACTCCACTTGCCGCCATTTTTGTTAGCTTCGTCTTCCCAGGCTGGGATGATGCCCTCCTACAACCCACTCGTTAACCAATCGCTCGAAGATGAAGACTGGGAACCAGACCTTGAAAAGATAGTAGTTGGCTTTTTGCGGCAATGAAGATGGCGGCACAATATTGTTGTATAGGCTGGAACGATTGGTGCGACAGTGAGATCCGTAAAGGTTAAATACTTACCCCCAAAATTCCTCTACACTGTCAAAACTGATGACCCGTTTGATATCCTCCATCCATCCTTGAGCAGCTAGAATACCCGGTGCCGGGGTTGTCGGGGGCACGGCAGTTACAGGAGTTTGAGGAAGATTGCGACCTTTTGTTGATGGCGAATCGAACCAGAGTGTCCAGGCAGAATAGAGTGGGTGCTGTTGGACAACAGTCAAAGAACGTGATAAGGGACACAAGGAACAAAGACAGACCTTGACGTTAAAGTTTTTTGGGTCACTGAACACAGTGCGAAGACCGTCCGCTTGGGCTTGCATGTCAACTTCCTGGATTTCTCCCGGCTCAAAGGAGTCGTCGTCATGTTCAGAAAGATTGTCATTCAATGCAGCCTTGAGCGCAGCTCTTGATGATTGTAAAGCAGAACCGGAAAGGGAAGTCATTGGGAAAGGCTTTATAGATTTGATCAACCGCGTCGTTTAGTCGAGATGGGATCACTATTTTGTTTTTTTTTCTTTTCGCCGTCGCTCACGTGTTCGTATTATGTAATTGGATCTCGTTAATCACCTAAGCACTTTTTACTCCGAGCGCGTGCGGTATGGATCCATGGACGGCCAAGCTCGTCGCTGCTGCAGCGGGCTCAACAACTACAGCCCTTACAAGTATGTGTGTTCTGGTATCGTTTCCCTCTCCTGACCATTTATTCCAGTGACTCCTTTTGATGTCGTAAAAACGCGCCTCCAGACCCAACCTCCACAAGTGCGACCGCTTTTTCCGAAACCGCCACAAAACACTTGCTGTCAGTCAACAAATCCTGCGTCATGCATTAGAAACATGTCTTCTATCGCTCGTCCTTTAACTTCAGACGTCGTATGCGTGTGGGAAGGCGGCGTATTCAAGACGGAACGTGTGAATGGTTTCGTCGACGCCGTTCGCCATGTACAGCGCGCTGAAGGCATTCCCGGCCTGTGGAAAGGTGTCGGAACATCACTGTAAGCCGTCTTGTTTCCTTCCTTTGTCGTTGCATCTGAGCGATCTCCGAAAGATTGATCGGAGTTCCTTCCTCGACCACCTATATCCTCACTTATGACTGGCTGGTACACTCGGTCTTACCACCACTGATACCCTCAGAGCTGGGCGTTCCTTTAGCAGCCGGAATTATAGCTCGCACTACAATTGCATCATTGGTTTCTCCGTTGGAACTCATCAGGACTAACCTGCAGTCCACACCTCTTTCACCTGACAAACCACATACCCTCCGTTCCGTCCTTTCTTCAGTCCGAGGGCTTGTACATAGACATGGTGTGACATTTCTCTGGCGCGGGCTGGAGCCAACTCTTTGGCGGGACGTACCATTCTCCGGCATCTATTGGGCGAGTTATGAGTCCTGCAAAAAAGCCTTTCAAAGACGCGGTCACACTGGCACCTGGGTAGCGTTCACAAGCGGAGCTGCTAGTGGAATGTTGGCCGCCGTGATTACGTCCCCGTTCGATGTCCTCAAGACTCGACGACAGGCATTGATCATGTCATCCTCGCACCAGCGAATATCAAGCACCTCTTCCCTTTTTTTTAATATAATCCGGACAGAAGGAATTCCCGCACTCTTCGCGGGCAATCTGCCACGCATGGCCAAAATTGCACCCGCGTGTGGGATTATGATTGCATGCTACGAGGTATGTAGTCTGAATATCTGCAACTCTAACCCGCTGATCTGTTTGAAGGGTATTGGACATTTCCTAACGAAAACACCATCTTAAGTACTATATCATACACACCCATGAGTTATAATGTTAGATCTAATAACTTGTAGCATTATGTCATAACTTGCTATGGAGGGGAACTTACCCTTACATCGCTAGTACATTTGGTTTAACCCAACCTGTTCAACTGCTTGCTTGCGGTTGTGAGTTTGGAGCCAACTCTGTCCACCTCATTAGACAGATCATCCAACATCTCAATCTGGGTCGCGATCTCGCTGTTAATCGCCTCCCCAAGATGCCGCTGACGTCGCAAAATTGTTGTTAGCTGCGTCAGCTGATCATCCTGTTGCTGAATTTGCGTCTCTTGTAGTGTCAGCAAACCCTGGCTATCCAGAGGTCGCGTAATCTCTGTCTCCTTTGGCTGCGAAGCGCCAAAAACCCGTGTTATGGGTTTCATGGCAGCCGCTGGTCCCAGAAGTGCCTCGCGGTCTGTTTCCGATGCAACTCTACGACCACTTGCTGTTAAGCCATTGCCGAGCTGCGACGTTTGTCTTGCCACAGTAACCATCTTTCCAAGTTTCTCGCAATCGTCTTGTAGGCGAGCGACCATGTCCGTCCTCCTTTGCAATTCTCCCTCGTTTATTCCATTCATCCCCAGTTCTCTCAACCCCTCCCCAAGTGCCCCTATCCTTGATAGGATGCTTGCCAGCTTGGATTTGGCACTTACGTTCGCTCTGTGAGATGCGGATATATCTCCTTTGTCGGCGAGAGCGTCACGTTTTGCGACATCGGAGCGCACGTCGCGAATTAGTGACTGGAGTTGTATATGTTCGTCCAACCATGACGTTAACGTGAATTGAGTGCCACCCTTCCCAACGGTCGCTGTGCTGGACTGTAGTAGCTTGCCAGTGGGGATACCCAGAAAATCTCTAAACGCGAGAGATTCTCTCCATCTGTCTTCTTTCGCGCTAAGGATAGCACGTAGATACTGCTCCAATCCTGCTTTCCTCTTTTCCAGTATCTTGGTATCTCGTGAGCGTAAAAGAGCGAATCTGTGTTTCGGAGGAAGCTCGCAGGGAGGCGCAGAGCCCGTCGATTTGATAAGGTCTGCGTGCAAATCGTCGAACTCTGAGTACCGGCGCCACATCTGCCATGAGCGGACATGGGCTTGAATCTCTATCCTGTACACAAAGTGGGGCTTGGGTGCCGTGCGTTCTTCATAACCTTTTATAAAAATGGCTTGAATGGCGGTCATTCAAGTAAGTTCTGAGAGCCTCGTTGCCGCCACGCACGGTAAGAAGTTGACGGTGATTGTATTCATATTTGGTCACCTCGGCATATGGAGGCGTTAATGTTACGGTACACAATCGAGGGTACGAGTAAGGTCATCCCCAAGTGCTGGGCTGCAACACCTTCTACCGCTCATGGTGAAGTAGTAAGCTTGTTTAACATGCTTACGAGATCCGGTATGAACAGATGGCCTCAAGTACCCCTCAGTTTTATTTAGGTTCAGAGCAAGGGCTGCAAAGACAACTGAGAGCAAAGCCCTCCCAGTCACTTCGTCGGAGGAGCGATAGCAGAGTCGTCTTCAGGTCTTTAGATGGAACCATGTGTAGAAGTCTTCCAAAAAAACATGCATAGCAGGGTCAGTAGATACTGATTCGATCTCTGTGTAACAAGTACATAAAATCGTGAACAAGGTGCCATTGTGGGCGCCCTCTAGGGAATATCTCCGTCATCTTGCGTAGAATGAGCCTTTCAGTTTTCATTCGTTAACTTGAGATGGAGTCGGTCAAGCAGAGTTTCATGAGCCTCTCGCTGCGTTTTGCCAATGTATGGCATCAAGAAAAACAGCCCCTGTATCATCTGTTCGGATCCAATGTCATTGGTTATAAATGCGCTCATACCGTGGTCACTACTCGGTGATAAATTTCACTGGTTTCTTCATCTGGCCCCTGCTTGACCTTGAAAATGTTGTGCGTCTTCGTACCCATGCCTGCCTTTACGTCCACCTCTATCCCATCTTCTAAAAATCTGGCAGCGCAGGTATAGGAAATAGTTGTTTTGAAATAGCCAAGGATTGTGAGCTTATCTACCACTGTGTGTGATTGAGGCGTGGTAGGGTCTGCGCACACGCTAACGACGAGGGGATTAAGCCTGAAGAATTCGTCTGGATTATGGAATATTTCGACGATGCGCTTGGGCGTTCCACTGACTATTTTGCTCGTTTCGTATTCTTGGGTGGAAAACATGATATTGCGTAAGAGGAGGACAAAACTGATACAACAATCTACAATGTTTCTAATTTCTACATGGTATGTAACCAAAATACAACGATTGCAAGCGCAAGGTCGAAGCTATCCTCAGGACGCTTCCTGTTCTCCGATACTCATTTCTCCAGTCACATATCGTAGGACGTCGCTCAGCGTTATGATGCCTAAAAGTCTGCCTTTCTTGCCTCCTCGCTTCTCCTCCTCCTACTGCAAGTGAGGTTAAAGCCATGCCTTATAGCAGTAATACTCACCTCGCCTTCGACTACCACCAAACGATGTACCCTTCGTTGTTTGATGAGCCGTAATAGGGTGCCCAGAGAATCGGAGGCAGTGCAGATTACTACACCAGGAAAGTCGGGTGACCGTTGATTCAAAGCTTCTGAGATTTTGAGATCGAGGGACTGATATGCACCTAATCGGACGAGAGTCTATGAAGTTTGGATGGATAGCTAAGTTGTGGAGGCTCGCGGAGCTCACAGATCACGTACAATGACATCCACGGTTTCGTACAGGTTTACAACAATGCCTTCTTCATCGATTATGGGTACAGCAGATATTGCCCGCTCCGAGAACATATGGACGACATCAAATACCGTCGTATCAAGACTGGCAGTGGCAATCGGGGAATAAGGATTCTGCCCAGGTGGAACTTCAGATGGGGATGATGCCGCAACATAGGTGCCTATCTTGAGCTTTCGTAACGGGAGATGAAGGTGCTGGATTTCTTTGTGACACTGATATCGTGCCATTAAAACGTAACGGGACAAAACACAATGAGGACTAACGTTAATGGATATGAATTTGAGAAGTCGATATTGAGTCAAGACTGATATGATCACTTCTTGACCAGTCTCCGTATCGTTATCCAGGAGAGGAAGACGGCGAGCATGGGTTTGAATGAGGAGCTTACAGCAGTCATACAGGGTACTCGATGGGTGTTCACGTAACAAGGGTGGTTGGGCAACCCCGAGCTCTTTCTCAATGTCTGATTAACAAGCCATTAGGCCCAGGTAGTACGTGGCGGTTGATCCCAAAATACCTCGCAGTGATTCAAGACGAAATTTTTCAACATCGGCAGCAGCTGTGGCATATGTTGCCGTTCTATAATAGTACTGGATCAGATGGATGATATCAAGCACAGTCAGCATCCCGGCGAAGCTTGATTTTTCGCTGTTCCACAAGGGAGCAGAAACGACACCTGCGATGAGTCAGGACGGGATCATGGAGGAGAAAAGGAAGAAGAAGCTTTCCATTCAGAAGCAGACATTGCAAAGCTTTCTTGACGTTGAGCTTCGTATCGAGCACGATGAGCCTGAAGCTGACTGGGAAAGCGTCGTAGGCGGTGTGAACCTTGAGGAAAGATCTTATGGCATGGAGAGCAGCATCATGAGATTCCTGAGAGGGATATGGAGGGACATGAGAGATAGCCCTGCGCCTTATTGACGGTTTTTTTTTTGTATTAGGCCTCTGAGGTGAAAGCGTGGCCATTGAGGATGAGGGGAGAGCGCCGGAGGAGATGGCCGGAATTGCGCCGAAGACTCCGTGTGGCACGCCGAAAAGTGCAGGTGCCAGGTTCCGCTGTGCACAGTACTCACATCTTCTCTTTCTCCAAGCCATGGCTTTGGATGGCTTGCTCGACGACATCAAGGCCGCACTAGACCCTGCAGATTCTCCCCCTTCATCTCAGCCAGATGCTCTCCTCGTTCTTTTACCCTTACTCATCGTTCTTTCCACCTTTCTCTTTCTCTTACTCGTCTTCCTTGTTTGCGTCATTGTAATCCGTCGACGCAGGGGGATTCGTCTCCGGGACCATGATGGCCCTGTCGATATGAGCAGAGAAGAGCTCATAGAGAGTGAAGGAGGTTTCGACGCTATAGAGGCAAGGTGGCTCGAATCAGTCCCAGATCATGTCCGCCGACAATATAGTAGGGCCAAAGGTAAAGCATATGTCTGCGTTTGTTGCGCAATGCTGATGCACGCCGTGTCTTACCCTAAGACTATCACCTACAGTATCCGCCTAATTCCCTTCCTACTGATATCACACTATCACAATTCCTATCAATCCAAGAGAAGGGCGTATCCGCATGGTGCTTCGAACCAGACTATGAAACAGTTAACTCTCTTCTTGTGCATGCTCGAACAGAAATCACATTTCTGCCAGATCCTGCATCGACATCTTGCGTCCAATCAAATCTACCCTTGCCGAAGCTCAACGAGGTTTACTATTGGGAGGTGAAGATGTTTGATCTACCGGAAACAACTGCTGTCTCGGTCGGTCTGGCCACAAAACCTTATCCATCTTTCCTTTTACCTGGTCTGAGTCGTTATTCCGTCGCTTATCATTCCACTGGTGATAAATCCCACAATTTCCCATTCACCATGTCTTCTTTTGGTCCGGCACTGAAGGAAGGCGACGTTCTGGGTGTTGGATACCGCCCACGAACGGGTACAGTTTTCTTTACCCGTAATGGCCGCAAGATGGAAGATGCCTTTGTCGGTCTCAGCCGATGGAACCTCTTCCCAACCATTGGTGCAGATGGCCCATGTAGCGTCCATGTCAATCTCGGCCAAGCTGGTTTCGTCTTCATCGAAGCCAACGTTAAGAAATGGGGTCTAGCACCCAGTGTAGGAACACTTGCACCCCCACCTGCCTATGGCAGTGAGCATGAAAGCATCCTTCTCGATGTCGGCGGCCGAGTCCGAACTGCAACAACTGCTCCCGAAGCGTCGTCACCTAATTTATGCCATCATCCACACCGACCTCGCCGGTTGAGGCAGCCACCATCACCAGATGACGTCCCATTGACACCACCACCACCAATAACACCAATAGAAGAAACTCCAGAAGAAACTGGAGAGCCCTCCTCTCCCCAAGTTACTGCAAATACCCTTCTACTGTCTGCTGTCCAGAGCACTCCTCCGTTGCTGCTCAACAATCGGCCACTGGACGCGGAAAGGCCGTCGCCCACTATGTCCGTGAGATCTCTCTCGCCAGGTGCGCGAAACCCGTTTATTTCGCCTCGCAGTCGTCGGCGCTCTGTCGCTCATGCTCCTGGATCAGGCTCAGAACTACCGATGCCCTTGCATCCTCCGGATTCCCCGAACAGTCCTGGTAACGAACCTACGACTCCAGACAGCCGCGATATCCTGTTACAAGCCCTCTCCTCTCACCGAAGAACAGGAAGCGCCGCTTCTGGAGGGGCCATGGACACCATAGACAATCAATTGACAGGGGAGGGCACTTTATCGAGACGCAACCCGCCTGCATATTCGCCGATTGATGCCTACGCGTACCCTGAAGGTGTTCAAATCGATCTACCGGCTGAAGTTATCGCTGCCGCCCTTGAAGGTAATAGTATTCCTGCCGACATCATTGGCCAAGGTCATGCATCCCGATCAGAGAGACGAAGGACTCGGCGACGATGATACCAGCGGGATTTTTAAGATGGAGTTGTTTTATGGTGAGTTTCTCAGGTTTAAATAGACTGCTGATACATTGCTGATCCCCGGCCGCTAGTATTATTAAGGAGACTGTAATAAAAGCTGTCGTAATAGATGGACATCTACGGGCTATTTATGGGGTTACGAGACGACTACTGCGCCTTTGATCGAATACCTTTAATATGATCATGGATGGCCACGACATATGTGAGCTAGATTGTTTTGTTTCATTCCAGCATCCCTACTGTACAGCCCGGAAACAAAGACCTCCAATTTCAGCGCGCGATTGCGTCGCTTAAACGGATAATCACTTTGCCCGAGGTTTAATTGAATCTAGAGGAAAATAATTTGTCAATTACCTCGTGTTTCAAACTTTCAATTTTCTGACCTAAGTGCCGAATCCATATTTCGGCTCACTTTCCTCAACTGCTCGCTTTGAGGCAGCTAGCTCACCCGTCGGCTCCAACGCCTCGGGAATATCTGATTCATTATCTCTTATTCGCACCCGCTTGGGCTTCTCCAGGCTTGGCAAACTCGCCGTGAGGTCGATAAGCCCGTTTGCTTTGATATTCTCCGTGTCTCTGCGTCTCTTCCGCCGACTCCACCACCGCTTCGATAGCATTTGTTTCGGCCATGCTCCGAACCAGACCCACAACACCAGCGCAAGAACGACTATTCCTGCTACCATGCCTACACCAATATATCGTTGTGGGCCAGGTCCGTCATAAGTTGCGTCGCTCGAGTGACTATCTGGCTGTGCTGGTTGGCCGTCGGAGGGACTGCAGGAGAGAGATGATTGACAGTCCCCTCCATTTGAGCGATGTATGAACATGCTAGAGGAGAAAGGAAGGGAGAAAACTTGGTTAGATACGTCCCCAGATGCTTTGAAATAGGCATGCGAGCAGGATAGCTAAACTAAATTTGTAGTTAGTATGGGATCGTTGGCGACTGCCATCAGTGGACTCTGGAAACTTGACCGAAAAAAGCTTCTCTTCGGGTAGGCTAATGGGGCTTTTGGGTAATCCAATTGTCACTATTCGCGTACACGTTATGTACATTTGGTGTTCTAATCTATGGTTCCAGTCTCTTCGGGTCTCTCGGGAATAATGTCGCTCTTCGTATATTGTTGAGCTTGAGGAATAGCATCAAAACACGCTCCAATCCGATTCCTCCACCGCCATGAGGTGCACACCCCATCCGGAAGGCGTCTACGTAAGGTTTCATGCTCTCAGGATCGACTCCTTTGCTTCGCATTTTCTCGATCAAAAAGGCAGGGTCGTGTATCCGCTGGGCCCCAGAAAGAATTTCCTCTCCCCGCATGAAGAAATCATATGAATTCGACAGCGTCTGTAACGCAAAGTTGGTCAGTTGACAAAGAGACTGATACAATCGACACATACAGGGTCATCGGGGTCGGGCATGGTATAGAATGGCCGAAGAGCCATAGGGAATTTGTCAATGATGAAGTAGTCAGTGTCATATTTGGCCTTGACAAGCCGCCCTAATCGCTTCTCGTTTTCCGTACTGCATCAAGAATCATGAGCATGATGGAACAAGAGATCAAGAGACACTTGCTTGATGTCATCCAGTTCTTCACGTGCAACGCCGTCTGCAACTAGAATGTCGACAGCTTCTTTGAAGGTCAGTTTTAGGGTACCCTCAGGGCCCTCTCTCCATTTGAATTCATCTGCTGGGAACTGCAGTCTGACGAGCTCGGTCTCGTCACTGTATTTCTCACGGAGCCCACGAAAGATGCTCAAGAATAAGCCATCAAGAAGTTCCATGACTTCGTGATAATGCTCTTCGATCGTCATCTCTAAATCGAGACCCATGAACTCCGTCAGATGACGATGGGTATTCGAATCCTCTGCACGGAAGACAGGCCCAATTTCGTAAACTCGTTCAAAGTCTGCAGCGATCGCCATCTGTTTTGCTAGTTGGGGAGACTGTGCCAAGAATGCACTACCTGCAAGGTGGTCGTATGAGCGCAGGCATACAAAACTACCTGTTGCTTACCCTTGAAATAGCTGACTTTGAATACCGAAGCACCAGACTCCGTCGCAGCGCCCTGTAGCTTTGGGCTATGAATTTCAGTAAAACCATTCTCGTCGAGGTAGTTCCGGAACATGTTTCCAATGGCTGCCTGAAGCTTGAAAACGGCTTGATTTGTCTGTGTCCGAAGGTCTATAACCCGATTGTCAAGCCGCGTCTTGAGAAGGACGCGATTGAATTGGGCGTCAGTCGATTCATCGGCATCATCTTCCAAGTCAGGCCGCGATGCATCTTCAACGGAGAAAGGAAGGCGACCGTCTATGCCGGAAACAAGGTGCAGCTACTGGCACTTTTAGCGACGTAGACGAGGCAGAAGCTTCGCACTCTACCTGCGTGATGTGTAGTTCGACGTCGCTGACTGTAGCGCTCTTGATGGGTTCTGGGGATTTTTTTACAATACCTTCAACGAGAACGATGCTCTCGTCCGCCAGCCCTGCGGCCCATTTCACCATTTGCTTAGATACCTTTTCCGGCGTGACCAGGAGCAGCGCCTGCACGGTGTCGGTGCGTTGGCGCAGATTAAGGAAAACCATCTTGTTTCCCTGTGCGCGCGACGTCTGCACACGAGCTCGAAGCAGCACAGACTCTTCTTCCCTAGAAGAAAGAGAAGCGATGGTGACCCTTGGGCGGCGGGGGCGACTTTGAGATTGGTTGAGCGGCAGTTGGCCATAGAAAGCTACGGCATAATCCTAGGAGGGTTTGAGTCGATTTTTGCCACGGCCGTGCAGTCCACTCACTTCTGCCGCAGCCTGCGTTTGTGTGGCCATTTCTTGTTGTTTTGCAGCTTTCTCGGCAGCTTTCTTCTCTTTCTCTAGCGCCTTTGCGCGTTTCTTAAGCTCGCTTTTACTTGGAGCAGCAGCAGCAGCGTCTACTACCCTAGGTTACGGTCAAGGTCTGCACTGAAAGAAAAAAAGTGCACCAACTGTTCTGGGGGAGGTTCAGACATTGGGAGTGAGTCAGTAGATTGGAAATCGATTAGATAGTCAACAAGACTTAGATTGAGGTTAGGGTCAACCAAAAAAAAAAAATCGGAAGTAATACGCTCATTTTCTACTATCACCATGCTTTCTGCTGTTGTCCGTCGTTCTACAGTCACATTCACCGCTGGTCGGCGTTCTATCTCCTGCTGGTCTGCTGTCCCTGCTGGTCCTCCAGACCCAATTCTCGGTATTACCTGACATATCAGCTCCTTCTTTGAGCTCACAAACACGTGTTCAGGTGTTACCGAGGCATTTAAAGCTGACAAGGACCCCAAAAAGATAAATTTAGGTGTTGGCGCGTACAGGGATGGTGCTGGGAAGCCCTACGTCCTCAACAGCGTAAAGAAAGTACGTGACAATTTGCGGAGGGAGCATTCCATACTCAGTCCAAGACCAGGCGGAGGAGATTGTCAAGGCTTCGAATCCTGACAAAGAGTACCTTCCTATTACTGGCCTGCCGGACTTTACCAAGAGGGCGGCCATCCTTGCTTATGGTGCTGACAGCGCTCCGCTCAAACAAAGTGCTGTGAGTACCATCGCACTAGAATAATCTGATGCTAGAACGCAGTTTAAAGATTGCAGTCACACAATCCATCTCCGGGACTGGTGCTCTGCGAATTGGAGGCGCCTTTCTTGCCCGCCATTACCCACATTCTAAAATGGTTTATTTGCCTACACCATCTTGGGGCAACCATACTCCTCTTTTCCGAGACTCGGGCCTCGAAGTCAGAGGCTATAGATACTTTGACAAGAGTACCGTTGGCCTCGACTTCGAAGGTCTTAAGGCCGATCTTTTGGTGGGTTACCTTCCTACTTTTGGAGGAGAATTTTGCAATTCATGCTTCTTCGCAGGCTGCACCCGAGAATGCTATTGTTTTTTTGCACGCGTGTGCGCACAACCCGACCGGTGTTGATCCCACGCCAGAACAATGGGCCGTGATCTCGGACATTATCAAGGAGAGGAAGCTTTTCCCCTTCTTTGACATGGCTTACCAAGGTTTTGCTTCTGGCTCAACGGTCAAAGATGCCTTCGCTGTCCGCCACTTTGTTGCTCAAGGGCACCAAATTGCTCTAGCCCAATCCTTTGCCAAGAATATGGGGCTTTACGGTGAACGTGTTGGGGCTTTCTCACTGACAACGGAAAGTGCAGAAGAAAAGGCTCGCGTAGAGAGCCAGCTCAAGATCATCATTAGACCGATGTATTCCAATCCGCCGATCCACGGAGCTCGGATTGCGAGCACTGTCCTTGGGGACCCGGCATTGTACACCGAATGGGAGAAGGAAGTAAAAGGGATGGCGGACAGAATCATCAATATGAGGGAGAGACTGTATGACACACTGACCAATTCATTGAGAACGCCGGGAGAGTGGGGACATATTAAGAGCCAAATTGGCATGTTCAGGTGGGTTAGAAGCTTGAACGCGGAGGGAGGAAGAGCTAAACAGACGCAAACAGCTTCACTGGCTTGACGCCACCGCAAACGAAGGCACTGGCAGAGAAAGCGCATATATACATGACTTCCGATGGACGGATTTCGATGGCTGGTTTGAACAGCGGCAACATTGAATACTTTGCGGAAAGTGTCGACGCCGCTGTGCGGGGCAACCTGTGATATACTCGCCTTATGTATAACCTCTAATACCATTTGCGTTCTTATCCTTCCCCGCCAGATCCCGCTCTTCTCCCCTCATGCCTCCTCCCTCTTCCCATACTCTACCTGTCATTTCCTCTCGCTCTCCACCTGACCCCCTGCCTCATTCACTGTCTTCGCCAGGTCCCCGTCGCTCCGAGTTCGAGAGAACTTTGGAGCAGAGCTTTACATGGACACCGCCTGACCTAACCATGAGCTCCCAAAGCGGTCCTTCGATCGTAGCGCTTTCACCATCAGAGGTTGTCCAACTTGGCCTGGGTCGTTTTCTAGATGACTCAATTACATCCCACCTCGGAGATGCCCAAAAATCTGTAAGAGTCCTTTGTTCCTGTTAAAATACCTTGTCGGTGATACGTGTTTCAGGCAAATTGTGCCCAAGCTTCCTGCTCTACTTCTTGTTCTCAGTTCAGAGAGCGCATACAGCGACTAGAAAGGCTGAATCACCAGATGTATGCTAATCCGTCTGGCACCGTGGCAAGCACCTTGTTCAGGCACTCTATGGACCAGGCTCCATCCTTTGATAGACTCGAACATTCACAGTTCCATAATGTCGCTCGTGTACCGTTGGCTTGTAGCCACTTATTATCGACCGGGCCTGCATCTTCTATCTCGTGCTCTTCGGCGTCCCATACTTTTCCAACCCGCTCATCCCTTAACAGTGGGGAAGCTTCTTTTCGTACTGGAACAAGCGGACTGGATTACGATTACAGGCCAAACAGGTCTTCTCGTGGGTACGTCTCGTACAGCGACAACCCTTCCGTGATAGGCGCCACCAGCCATGAGCCTTGTTCTCATTCTGATATCAGAAATGACGACACGCCGTCTGCACTCGACTTTCATATCAACACTTTCCCTTCATCTATGACGGGGCACAATTTCCACCCATACCCTCCGGCTGTAACTCGACAAGAAAATCTTGAGGCTAGCCTCTTGCGACCAGATCCCCTCTCGTTACATGTTCTTTCTTTTTGTCATACATCAGATTCGCTATCCACTTCTCTATTACAATCTCTAGGCACATCAGATACTCTATCTCTGTCGCCCACATTTTCCGATCGTGTTGACCTTGATAGGCGACTTATTCATTTCCCTTCCCCAGCTTTCTCTCTATCTCAATTCCCGTCAACTCTATCTTCACCCGTGTTTGCTTCATCAGAAGTGACAGAGTCTTCTGGCGATGGAGCAGCGTTGCCCTCTAATTGCGGAGCAACAGATATCATTATCAATATGACGCCTATTTCTGATGATAATGATATCTCAACCCCCGGAAGTCCAAAGTCGACTCGATTAGGGTGGCAACCAGAGCGGAAGAACGGGGTAGCAGAGAAGGTGGCCAAAATGGGTGGCAAGCTCAAGCGTCTCTTCTTGAAAAAGCTCCGTTCTGGTAGAGTACTTGGCGACAAGGCCATCGACGATGCCCAACCACGGAAGGACACAGAGCACCACTGTGAGCCGAATGTCAACAGCGATACCATTCCGGTGAAACCACCTGGATTGCCTGTGAGTGAGCTATATTTACGAAACTTGATAATTTCGCTAAGTCTTGTGTTAGCAGCACGACAAACGGAAGCGGGTTTTCAGTAACTTGGCCCAACAACTCAGTTTACATGTCAACGATCCACCGACCGATTCTAGCATAACAGCAGTTGCCGTTGAAACGGACGATTCAACGTCGCAGGATTTATTAGAAACAGCAAACCTGACAGAAGGCCAAAAGGATGGGGAGATAACGGTCGAAACACAAGAACCCAAGCCCATGAAAAAGAGATTTTCTCTGTCCCTCTTTGCACGATCCCTTGTCGCAGATGAAGGAGCACAAAGCAAAAAATCAAGACCGAAATCAATGTCCGACTTGTTGGAACGCCATCCCAAGGAGAGAGCCGTGGGCGATGATTCGATGCGAAGTGACTCTAGCGTAGTGCCTTTACCTCAGGCACCAATCAATGGCTCTGGAAAACCGACAAACAAGCGTTCGAAGAGGCTATCTCTACAATTTTTAAGGGAACGATTTTGAGTACCCTATGATTCACTAGCTATCACCAGAGTTGTAATAAACGTGTTTTTCCCCTCGCTATATATCCAAATCTTCGTCTGGATCGTCGTCGTCAATGTCATCAGCGGAATCAGGATCATAGATGATTGCGCCCGCCGCAGGTTGCTGCGTCGGTTTGTCTGTCAAGGGACATCAACAGGGAATCATTTTTGCACATGGGGTCTACACACTGTCGAGCACGTAGGGAAGCGGAACCTGAGCTCTTGACTCTTGCTGGCCGGGCGTAAGTTTGAGGTTAAACGAAACATTCTGCGTTGGATCGGGTGCAGCCTACGTTGCCGTGAGTATAGGATCATCATCAAGGGCAATTCAGCCGCAAACCTCTTCTGCCACTTTTCTCCAGATGCCCTTTAGACTCTCAAGTGAGACTAGCTCGCTGGGTTCTTTCCTAGTGATGGACCAGCCTTCCAGCACACGAGACATCCCATGGCGTCTATTCGCTCCATTTGAGCCCCTGACTAGGACTTCGACCACCATATCGGTGGAATGTCCACTTCCTTCACCTCTCGGATCATGCACCAGGTTGATTGATTCGTACAGTCGATCTCTGATGGGAAGGAAAACGCTCCAAAACTTGGCATCAGAAGAGGAAGGTGGCGGAGGTGTCAGGTACTCCTTTGCAATGTGTACAAGAAGAGCGGGTGGGTGAACAGTCAGGTATACGAGAGAGGGAGATAGCGAGACCTGCGTCAAGAGGGAGACTAGCTCAGATGATTGGTGCACATGCAGAACGAGCCGTGCTGGATCTGGATCGCAGCGATCCGTCATTTTGCAAGGATGAACGAGTGAAATCGGACTCACGATGGCGTTCTTGCAACAGACGCAACAGCGTACGGATGAACTTGTGAGTTTCTGTTGAAGAACCATCGAGTGTATCGACAGAATCGACAATGACATTTAATTTGCCGGCTGGCGCTGCATCGAGTTATTTGATCATCGGTATACAAAAGTAAGATAGCTGGCATACCTTCTCTAACAGCTTGTAATATTTGCTCCTTGACATCGAAAGGAGAGTCATTGTATCCTGGCACGAAGCCAAGCCAGTCATAGACCTTGATGTGATCATACAACACGTTCTCCTCGATCAAATCCGAAGGGCGGTAGAGCAGACAAAAGACGAGCGATGTGGTTGGCTGCCGTGCATTGTTCCCTGTAATTATGTGCCGAAGGAGTGGCACGCCTGACTGTGCGATGGAGGACTGGATGAGCAACAAGGGATGGTGGGAGCGTGGGGTACCATAGGTGTATTCTCGAAGCAGCGACATCGGCTAGACAATAGATGAAAAAATACCCAACATCTAAACTATTTGGCCTTCTCCCATTGCGCTCTCTCCAGAATCATCTCATGCAGCTGCCATTTAAATAGACCTATGGTTCCTATGTTACTCCCCTGTGCAAACCCCGCAGAGCGCAGCGCTTTTGTAAAATATGGGACAAGAGGATTGCCTTCAGCTTTGATGACATTAATATTGGAATTTACATCGAATGTATGGTGGATGGCGTATGCTAGTAAATCGTCCTGAATACCGGTGGTTCGGAAAGGCGCATCGACATAGAAATGTCTGATGGTTGCTTCAGTCGCAGCCTGCTTCTTGTCTTTTCCGTTCCTGTCTCCCGCGTCGACGGCTGCGAGGCCGACGAACGTTTTCCCGTATTCCAATACCCAGAGATCTGAACCAGGGGCATTTGAGTAGTAACCCGCAAAGTCAACTGCGTCTTGTTGACGGAGGATTCCTTGGGCACGATCTTCAACGCTATCGCGGTTAAACCTATATCAACAATGTCGGTGGTGAAGTAGAGAGGTAGGCATGTAGAGAAAGCGCACCAGTCAATGAAGAACATCAACGGGACGGCCATGCAAGCAAAAGCGGGCAGGGGAGAAAGCCATCTCAATGCGGTTTGACCTTGGCTAGGCCACCAGTTCAGGTACTGGGCCATGGCGGTGGACAGCGCGAACCACACGCCCAGAAAAAGGGGATGAACATAACCTTTTGAGAGTGGTCAGTGAATGCTTGGCAGAGAAGGCGGCGTTAGCATACCCCGATGGTTGGCAACCGCTAACGGTTCTAGAGCGCCTCTGCCAATGAAGAAACGGACGAGTTTCTCATCGGAGGGCTCGTATCGGCGAATTTGCGCAGAGTTGTTGGCCATGTTCTTCTTCAAGGAACCACATTCGATGTGACAGTATTTTTACCAGGGGACATAAGGCACGTTCGTCAAGTTAAGGTACCTGCCAGGACCCATCATGCTCATTAAAACAACGTTCCACGACGTACCGACAAAGCTGGATCCTAATGGACGTCCCATAAGGATCTTTGTAATCTCTCCCAATCTCCCTGACTATCCAGATGCCAAATTTCCTGGTATTAGTCCTTGATCTACCTTCATGCCGACATCTATTGATTATACTATCTATCTCCAGGTGTCGTAGTATTCAGGTATGCGGCGACGAGCAATCATGAATCTCAAGATGTCCTTATCCTTGAACAGCGAGATATATCAAGTAACTGGTCCTGTTGAACGATTCGCCAGCCAGATCGCTAGTCATGGTTATGTCGTTGGTAAGATATCCTATGCACAGATCGATCTATTACTGGATGGTCGCACAGCATGCCCGTCTGTCTATCACGAATTCGAGGGCCCGGAACCAATCCCTTATGACGTAGAAGGTACTGTTTCTCTTTGTCGGTGACCGGCCGTGCCATTAATCTTTAATAGGCACGGACAGAGGCAATAAATACAAGGTACTGCCAGAGCGGACGTGAGTGCACGTCATTCACCGGCTTCCCAGATCGAAAAAGAAGTCGCCGCGTACGATGAGGTATTGTTCTCATCTGTGTTAAAACAATCGCATCTTATCGCTGTCGCAAGGACGCGACACTTGCCGTTGATCTGCTGGTGTCGTTGAAAAACTGCACCGGGCGCATTGCAGGTCCGATTTAAACTTTGTCTACCTTGCAAGTCTAACTCTTGAGATCAGCAACTGGAATGTGTCTAGGTGGACATCTCGTAAGATTCGTTAAATAGTGAACATCCCGCCTCGCTGATGACATTATGAATGCAGGCCTTCCGAGTAAACATCTCTCGTACACCGCTATCCGAACATTTCAACTGACCTGCATCCGCAGGCAGCCTTTGACGACAGAGTTTTGGCTTCTGTCTGCTTCTTTGCTACTGACATACACAGCGCCACGCTTGGAAAAGGCAAAAACGATGACACTTTGGCCCGTGTTCGCAAGGGAGATCTGACCGGGAAAGGAGAACTAGTGGTAAGTCTATGCGCCGAAAAGACGAGGGACATCTCATCACAATAAATGCGTAGATGATATTCGGAAAACAGGTAAGACTTGTCACACTCGGCTTTCCCTGAGCCCCTCGTATCGACGCTTTCGTAGGACACACACGTTCCGCGTCCTGGTCGCGATCTTATACGTACTGTTGTGGAAGACGCCAATGTCGCTTGTTCCGTAAGCTGACGACTCTCCTTTCGTTTCCCTCTGACAAGGTTGCATAGTTCATGGAAGTTCAAGCGCAGCATGCCTTCATCCGCGATGAGCACTCGAAGGGCCGTTGGGATGCTGCCTTGACACGTTCTCTTTTTAGCTTTATGCTGGAAGTCTTTGAGAGGACAGTCGGTAGAGATCTCGGTCCAAGAAGAGGCAAGGTCGAAGAGCCTAAACATGTCTGCTAGTCTTGTACTCAAAATGTCTTTGAATAGTACAGAAGCGCCTTTGGCGCAAAAGAGTGCATTTTTGGCCGTAATCGTGATACAGATGGCGTGATGAATAGTAGTAACAGCACAGTGCGGATGAGTACCAGGAAGAAAAGAACAAAGATGAGAAAATAATACAAATATTCTACATCTATTTACTTCTTCTTGGCAGCTTTCTCGGCGGACTTCGTCACTAAAGTTCATTGAGTAAAGGCATCTTGTGAACCAAAATATATGGATCTTACCCTTGCCTCCAGACTTGTCAGTCTTCTCAACAGACTTGATGATACCGACGGCAACTGTCTGTCTCATGTCACGGACGGCGAAGCGACCGAGAGGAGGATATTCGTTATAACTCTCAACACACTGTGGGCGGTCAGCTGCGGTGGCAGTCACGTAACGATGGATAGCACTAACCATGGGCTTGCTGGGCACAAGCTTGACAATGGCAGCATCACCAGACTTGACGAACTTGGGCGCCGCTTCAATGGATTTACCTGTTCGGCGATCGATCTTCTCGAGGAGCTCAGCGAATTTGCAAGCAATGTGGGCAGTGTGGCAATCCAAGACGGGGGCATAACCGGCACCAATTTGACCGGGGTGGTTTAGAACGATGACCTGAGCGTTGAATGAAGCAGCCTCCTTTGCGGGGTCGTTCTTGGAGTCAGAAGCGACATTGCCACGACGGATATCCTTGACGGAGACGTTCCTTAAACCGTGTGAGATACAATGATAATCAGATGTGAACATCAACTTACTTGACGTTGAAACCGACGTTGTCACCTGGCATACCAGCCTCGAGTTGCTCGTGGTGCATTTCGACGGACTTGACTTCAGTGGTGACGTTGCTGGGAGCAAACGTGACGACCATTCCAGCCTTGATGAGACCAGTTTCAACACGACCGACGGGCACAGTTCCAATACCACCGATCTTGTAGACATCCTGGAGAGGGAGTCGGAGGGGCTTGTCGGAGGGACGGACGGGAGGTTCAATACCGTCGATGGCGTCTAGAAGGGTCTTGCCCTTGACGACACCACCCTTAGTCTCCTTTGTCCAGCCCTTGTACCATGTCATGCTGAGCGATGAAACATGAGACACCTTGGTGAGCGATGGCTCTGAAACACCTACTTTGGGGACTCTTCCAACATGTTATCACCATGCCACCCAGAGATGGGGACGAAGGCAACAGCCTTGGGGTTGTAACCGACCTTTTTAATGAAAGTGGATGTTTCCTTGACGATTTCATTGAAACGATCCTCGCTCCACTGGGCATTTAATCAGGTCAAATGTCTCAATGGAAAGAAAAGAATTGCGTACCTTGGTGGTATCCATCTTGTTGACGGCAACAATGAGCTGCCTGACACCAAGAGTGAAAGCAAGGAGCGCATGTTCACGAGTCTGACCGTCCTTGGAGATACCAGCTTCGAATTCACCAGTACCGGCGGCGATGATAAGGATGGCACAATCAGCCTGAGATGTACCAGTAATCATGTTCTTGATGAAATCACGATGACCAGGGGCATCAATAACCTATGATCCGGAAAGTCAGTTTATAGTGAGGGAATGACTCAAAAAATGACTTACGGTAACCATGAACTTGGGCGTTTCGAACTTCCAGAGAGCGATGTCAATGGTGATACCACGCTCACGCTCAGCCTTTAGCTTGTCAAGTACCCATGCTAGAAAATTTGGCGTGAGGGGTCTGAGGATATTTGAGGGTGACAACATACCGTATTTGAAGGAACCCTTGCCCAACTCAGCAGCTTCCTTTTCGAATTTTTCAATGGTACGCTTGTCAATACCACCGCACTTGTAGATCAAGTGACCAGTGGTCGTCGACTTGCCGGAATCGACGTGACCGATGACTAGGGTCGGGTTGATTTGATTATCGATGATGCCGATAAGATATAGATACATACCGACAACGTTAACGTGGAACTTTTCCTTTCCCATTTTAAATCAAGTTCTACGATCGACAATGTTTAGTAACATGGATCTCAAGAAACGAGGAGGAAAGGGGGGAAAAAGAAAGAAAAAGAAAGAAAAAGAAAAAGAAATCAAAGATATGGATGAGATCAATGACAACAGGGACGTTAGAGGCATTGATAAAGGCAGGTAGGCAGGAGGAGAAGGAAAGGGGAGGTGTACGCACTTTTTTAAGGGAGAAGATGGTGGTTAGGAAGAAGGAGGATGAATAGAGGGATCTCCTAAATGTTTGGCCTAGTTATACGCCCAAGTGCAAATTTTTTTATCGATGACAGATCTGATGGCTGATAAAAATGTGTCACACGTGTCCGGTCCTCCGGCCGGCTTTCCGTCACAGGCTCCGACCAATTCATTCCTCCCATCTATTTTACAAAAACAGCTATTGTACAGGCAGGCTTATCGTATGACGAGGCCGCTGCTCAGGATCAGTGGCGGGTGGTTAAATAACGGCTACAAGGTTGGCTGCAAGCATAGAGGATTATACAGGTTCATCGATAATGATGGGTTTATCACCTCTGATCGTGTGCGATATGTCTTGATCTAGCTGATTTTAGTCTTCATGATTGTTCTAATCCCCATCCACCATTTCCAATCAGGAAACGGGATTGAAGAATTCTGTCCATGGTTGGCCGTGCCGCAACGTCCACTCGGAGGCATTCTCTGACGAGCGCAGCTGCATCTCCGAGAGCTCCTCCTCCGTCAGCCTCTTCTCCGTCTCTCTCCTTGCCATCTGCGCATCTCTCATCTAACGTGATAGACGCATTGGCAAACGGTGATTCGAGACCATCTTGGGCTTCCCCAGCGGTCGTGAACGGACATTCCCCAACAAGCAATACGTAGGCGACGACTCCGAAGGCCCACACATCTTGCTCTTTCCCGTAGTATCTCTCTCCACGTAAAATTTCAGGTCCGGCATAGTCCAGGCTACGTACAGTGTCAGCAGTATCACGACAGGGCAGTTATTGTTTTGACTACACACGTTCCACTGAAAGTATCCCATCCATTCTTTCGAACGATTCCAGAGCTGCCAAAGTCAATCAGGATACATTTTCCACCGGGACCCAAGACCACGTTTTCATCCTTGACATCGCGATGTACTTGATATTGGATCTGAAGTAGTATGAAGACATGAATAGAGTCGACTCACCTATGCCATGTGAATGAAGGAAACTTAACGCATCGGCGATTTGTCCGAGATAAGTGCGGATATCTCCAGGTGGTAGACCATGAGGGTAACTCTCGACAAGCTCAAATAGATCTGAAGCCGGCGGCGCTTCGTTTAGTCGAGTTTCAGGGGTAGTACAAGGTAAAACGAGGTAATAGAAATGACTGTCTTCGAAGAAATCGAGAAGAGGACAGATATTAGGATGGCCTTTGACAACTTTGCCGTTGATCCAATCTTCTTGGTCGTCATAATGGCGCTCTATCGTGTACGTTAGACAGTGCTTAGCGCATGCTCGAGCAGGATCCCAAGCGCGGCGAGGTGGCAGGACATATGAGGTATTGGATATGGCAGACATGACGTAGATTTCTATGGGAATCGTTCCAAGCTTTGCGTGTTTCTTCCAGCAATCCGCCAAAATACGATTTTTGATAATTTGTTTTATCACCAGCTGTGGCTAAGAGCGAATTGTAAAACGCGGAAGCGAATAAAGTTCGTTCTCACCCCAACGGCACTGTCCTTGAGGGCCTCTCTTGCACGCTTGACTAGGCCATATGCACCCCTCCCAATTTCACCTTCAATCATAAAGTCTGTGATCCGTTTTTCCCCCAGAAACGACTGATTTTCTGTTGAAGGAGAGGGCGGGCGTGTACTCTGAACACTGAGGGCGCTGCTGGCACTATCGCTGCGACGGAGAGGCTGCGGTAGCAGCAATGGTGATTGTTCCACAGGGGCGATCATGACACGGCCCGCGACCAGGGAAATACGCTGTTGGGAAGATCGGCGACGAGGCCGTGGCGACGAGGGAGAGCGAGAAGGGGAGTACATCGCGATAGATTGGGTGATAATGATTGGCGATCCCGAGCGCGACTGAACGGGAGATCGGACGATCGGTGCGTCTGTGTAGGTGGGTGCAGGCATGGTGTGTAGTCTGTAGGAAAGAGGAGTGGGAGCGAATGTGACTTTCGGTGGATCGTGAAAAGAGTGTGGCTGTTTGGCTGACGAGCCCTGGGCTGCTACGGCCTCTAATTTCGCAGCACAACTCGAGCCCTCTACAAGGCTTTGTTTCACGTCATCGTCACTCTTGTTCCAGTTAAAACCGCGGCCGATAGAAGTGACTCCCCAGCTCCCTGTGCTGGCCGTGCTATAAAACCTGGCCGTGATGGGCTGCTCCGTCCATTCGTCATCATCAAAGGTGAGATCGACGGCTGGAGCGGAAAGCATAAATCAAAAGTAAGGAATACTTGCCAGACCGACAGGTTGGCAAAGGCAAACAAGAGCCTGAATAAAAAGGCTATGAGTGTCCTGACGCTCTCCAATATTTGAGGACCCCAACTCTGGGCCGCACGTGGGTGGTTCCGGCCGTTGGCCTCAACGGCCAGCACTCTCACTGCAGTCATGAAACGTATAAAGCGCTGGGGCTCTGAGTCGGGATAATCAATCCACTCTTGTGGCACATCCCTGCGCACGACCAGATTCAGGGGAAGTTCTTCGCTGCGTCCAGGGGTGTCCAAGGTCCGAGCTTACGTCATCGTCTTTGCAAGACACCAAGTTTGATTCCTTTGTCGTCAACACCGCCTGCCTCAAGCTCAAATATCAGTGAGTAGCCTTCTCTTTGCAATCCCGGTTTGTGTACAGGTGTCCACAGAGGCCCACTATTGAGAAACTGGATGAATCTGCCCATTTTAAGGGTTGGATTGGCCTCTGGGCACCCAGATGACATCTTTCGTTCATAGGGAACTGCCAGCTAACGACAGTTTCTTCCATGTATAGACCACTATGGCCATCAAGATCGTCAAGAAGCGCACGACTAAATTCAAGTGCGTAGCGCTGAAATGTTAAAGCTGCAAATCCTCACCTTTCACCCTCAGGCGCCACCAATCAGACCGTTATCATGGCGTCAAGGAAGCGTGGCGGAAACCCAAGGGTATCGACAACAGAGTGAGGCGTCGCTTCAAGGGTCAGACACCCATGCCCAAGGTAGGCTGCTCAATGTTCCAAAGAGGGTCACGACACTCATATATACCACTCAGATTGGTTACGGTAGTAACAAGAAGGTGCTTCTGAAACCAATAGTTCCTTTTTTCGCATTGATTTCTGTTACAGACGCGGCATTTACTTCCCAGCGGACTCAAGAAGTTCCTCGTTAACAATGTCCGAGAAGTCGACATTCTCCTCATGCACAACAAAAGCTTCGCAGCAGAAATCGCACACAATGTGAGCAGTCGCAACCGTACAGCGATTCTCGAAAGGTTAGTTAGCCCAGCTTTTCAAACGAATTTGCCCGTTCATCTCCTCCAGAGCAAAAGTATTGGGCGTCAAAGTCACAAACCCCGCCGCCCGTCTCCGGTCGGAGGAGTAATGTACTTCTGTCATACCGCATTCCATATACATGTAATTTTCATGCCACAATACTTCAAATACGCACATTGGCACCGTCTGGATCATCTCGACTTCGTCACTTACATTAGCTTTGGAGAACGTGTGTGCTTAGGCCCGAAGTTGCCGGCCGGTTGACCATGCTGATTTCCATTTTGGTCGATGATTCGTCACATATCTGACACCAGCCTCTTCACCAATGTCTTGGAGAACACAACAGTAAGACTGTCCGATAGTACTCGCAGTCCTTGCATTGAGAATTCTGCAGGAGGAGGGACATCCGGTCTGCTTCTCATGCAGGCGATTGGTATTCCGATAACGGTATGATAAGCGAATGCTCCACCCTGGTAACTCATTATAGGATTTGGAAGGCAAGGAACTAGGCACACAGCTGTCTACTTGGCTGGGCAAGGTAGCGCCCACTGGTGCTACATTTCCGATTCAAGGATGCAAAGCCATAATCGCGCCGTCAGTCTTTCTACGCCTTTCGCTGGAAGTGTCTAAGGCGATCTATGTTTAGACATGCGGGCTACGCGTATTCGGGGCAAGCTGCGGCCTGGGCCTACAAGTGTATTGACACCACTCAAATGTGCCTTGTTCTAATATTATGGGGCGCCACAACAGGACTGACATCCAACATAGCAAACGCGTATTCATTCTTGGACCTTCGCACCATTTCTATCTGGATGGATGTGCATTGTCTACCTGCAGGGAATACGAGACCCCTTTGGGCAACCTGCCTTTGGATCTAGAGAGTACGTCTCTGCATCTGACACTTTGATTCTCAATTGGCTACTATATTCAATAGCTATCGAGGAACTCAAGGCGACGGGCAAATTCGAAACCATGGACATCAGTGCCGATGAGGCTGAACACAGCATCGAGATGCATCTTCCATATATTCGGAAAGTGTTTGAAGGGTAACGTCTGCGCCTTCTTCTCCCAGCGACCTTTTGAATAATATTCGCCGCAGTAAAGAGATCAAGATTGTGCCAATCGTTGTTGGCGCCATTTCTCCGTCGTCAGAATTGGTGGCAGGAGCCGTGCTTGCTCCGTATCTTGAAAAGGAAGACACGCTTTTTGTCATTTCCAGCGACTTTTGTCACTGGTAAGGCAAATTAATCCTAGAAGCATTCAGGCTAACTCCATCACATCTGAAGGGGATCTCGGTTTTCATACACATTCTATTATCCTGAGCCTGCACCTAGTAAGGCTGCCCCTGTGAACCTCTCGCGGAGCGTTGCGCCATCTCCGTCTCATCCGGTCCATCTATCTATTCGTCGACTGGATCATGAGGCAATGGACTTTCTAACTATGCCCCCATCAGACGCGCAATCGACACATTCACAATTTTCATCCTACCTTTCCGAGACGAAGAATACGATCTGCGGGCGACATCCCATCGGTGTACTCCTTGGAGTACTTGCAACTCTCGAGAAGGAGAAGGGTGTCAGCGCCGTGCTGAAGTTTGTCAGGTATGAACAAAGTAGTGCCTGCGTTTCGGTGAGAGATTCAAGCGTGAGCTACGCGAGCGCGTACGTCAAGTTTTAGTTGTAATGTACAGAGATGATTTATGATCAACAATACATTCATGACTTCGTTACATCTTACTCAAGTAAAGCCCTACTGGTTCATCTATCTCGTTCTGGGTACCATCAACTCCGGGGTCATGGACCACTTTCCCCTCAGCAATCTCGATATCCTCGAAGCCCCAATCTCTGGATGTGCCACCGGTAAGGGGTGAACCGTCTGCAAGTCTTACAGCCGTCCATACACCTAATGGGTCTCCGTCCTTATGACGTACCAATTCTGTCACAGTGCAACAGCCGACTCGGAGGGGTAAATCACGTTTACCAACGAGGGCGCGAGCTAGTGTGATTACAGTCGCAGCATGGCTCACCAACATAATGCGTGCGTGTCGCTCTACACGTTCTACACGAGGGATCAAAGCGCGCAAAAAAGTCTCGGCACGTTCGTGGACTTGGTCCACTTCCTCCCCTTTCCGAGAGGGGTAATAGATGGAGGACCACGAGGGATCAATCTCTGGAAAATACTGCTGAAGAGAAATTGCTGAGCCCGGACGCGGATGAAGGCCAGTGTTGGGTGCTACCGGGGAATACCACTCGCCAATGCCTGGGCACAATGAGATATTTTGTTCGAAGTGTGGCTGACAAGCGCACCATGCTCGACATAAACAGAAATACCTAAGGCATTCGCTATCGGCTTCGCAGTCTGCAGGCAGCGGTCTGTCTGACGTTATGAACAAGATTCACTGTGCAATGGAGCCGACGAACAATATGGAGACGAGAAAATCGCTGTCGGTCGCTCTTTCTCAGGTATCGACAGGAAGTACGCGCCCAACTCTTGAGCTTGCTTCTATTATCCAGATCAGGGGTGTCAAGCGCCGTAGTCATCCTTACACACTTCACCATAGGCAGCCAAGGGTGGATCTCTAGGAAGGCCCGTCTCGCTTTTCCTGATATGACCTGTTATATCTGACGATCGCAGAAGTAATACAACATCTAACCAATCGGTTGAAACCCAGTTCAGTCTAAAGCCTTTAAAGGCGTCAGTATATCATGATGGCAAAATTTCTGCAATGTTCCATACCATGTCGCACGATGTAAATCTTTTCTACAGTCATCTATTGAGGGTATAAGTTTGGCTTGCTTAACGCGACGGCGATTCGTAGGTGCTTGAACGCAATGGATGGAGTATTAAATGTATGAAGGTAAGCCGAGTAGCATGGTTTGGTGTTCGCGTGGGTAACTCGTGTTCATGAGTACTTTTATTGTACAGTGTTCAAATCGGCTTGGATACGTTTACACATTGTATTATGATATCAATGGTGGTGGACAAGTGAGCACACAAGAGAAGAGGCGCAATGACACAATAAAGTGGACAGGATGTACAGCAGGGTTTGAAAGGGTTTAGTAAGATTCAGTAAGGCAGATGTAGCAAAACTCGAAGACAACAAGAAGCGCACCCACACACGATTTGAAACTGATTGACCCAACACCTTTTGTTCAGGACAGAGAAGGGAATGCATTTTCGTCGTCAACGTTGATTTCACTAGGACCATTTTGGCGGCCGCCTCTGCCACCACCTCTACCCCGTCCACCGCGACCACGCTCACCACGCTCACCACGATCACCACGATCACCACGATCACCACGGCCACGATCACCGTGACCTCTGTCGCCACGACCGCGGCCACGACCACCACGTTCAGGGCGTTCGAAACGGGCATCAATTTCAATGAATACTTTTTCCTTCTTCTCAGTGCGGGATTTGGGAGTTGACCGGGTCTAGCCAGAGTACAAATCAGCATGAAAATTTTGGCATTATACAAAGTCCTGAAACGTACCTTTCCGACAAAGTACGACTCTGCATCTTCGTCTTTGGTAAGGAGAACGACGTCCTTGAAAGCGCTGTCATCGGCGCCATCATTGGCTTTGCGAGGACCCTCCAACTTTGGAACGATGGTCTCCTTCTCCTTCTCTTTGGCGCGATATTGGTCGAGGGTAAGAGTGTTGTCCTCTTCCTCTTCTCTGCGAGGTTTACCTTCTTTGTCTTCTTCAACAGGGGCTGATGCAGGTTCGGCCGGCGCAGCGTCACCGGATCCCCAATCTGCTGAAGGGGCAGCGCCTCCCCAATCTCCTGAAGGGGCATTGCCTCCCCATGAGTCTCCTTCGACTGCAGCGTCGACTGTGGCAGCTTGCTCTGTCTTCAACTCCTGGTTGCCATCATCACCTCCCCAACCCTGGTGGAACTTCTTGTCCGAATCGCTGTCACAGAGCGTAAGCTATTATTCTAGTCGGCTTATTACAATGAACGTACGTCTTGCCAGTCTGGCTATGCCTGTCGAATGCGCGATGACCGCCACGGCTACCGCGCTCTCCACCTCGGCCTCGGCCTCTGCCACGGCCACGGCCATTTTCAACTGGACAGAATGTAAAGCCAGTAGTCATTGCAGCGCTAGAAATACTGACATTTTCTTGGCTCTGCCGGAGCCTCTTCTGGGGCGTTCTGGGGTTGGTCGGCATCTCTGGGAGCGGCTTTTCCACCACCCCTAGAATAGTATTTGCCGCCTCTTGAACCAGGACCACCTCTGTGTTTGGAAGTGCCGCGAGACGAAGGCTGAGCGGGAAGAGGAGCTTGAGCCCCTTTGGTGGGTGCTGGTGCTGGGCTAGAGGAGCGCGAGGCATCCTCGGCTGTCGAGCAAAAGATAAGCGGCCATCAGTCGAGCAGTGGATACGATACGCACAGTCCAAGATGGCAAAAGGGTTTTTTGTGGCCACCGACATTATTGGGCGGTGCCTCTGAAATTGAGCGCCTTGTGTCCTCTTTTTTTCGTGGTCGAGGCAGTTCACTGTCCTGTCTACTCCCCACAAGGACCCCAGCTCCAGCCACCAGCCACACTCTCCGGGGTCCTGGTACTATATAGTCCTTCCCACGCTCTCATTTATATCATTTTATTTTCCATTTTCCACCTTTTTTCAACGCATATACCACAGGTGTGTTCTCATCGTCTCACACAGCGACCTCATGGCTCACTGTTTTTAGCCGCTCAAAAGCATCTCGACGATGATTCGCCCGCCTACCGTCACTGGTGGGACTGGTGTGGATTGAGGACCTTGAGACCGTCATAGCTGGCTGGAGAAAGAGAGTGTAACCGAACGATGGGACTTGGGTGCGGTAGGCTCGTGTAATGCAGCGGATGATCCTTCGTGGTCGCCGTGTGGGTGTTATCGCAATGTCTCGTTGTACAGCCATGCAATTGATTTACCAGCATTCATTCTTTCCGTGAGATAGCACTAGCCCCGTTAGACAGCTGCTGAGCGGCATTACTCCCTTTCAACATTAACCACCATGTCTAATAGACGTCTTGCTATTTCTTCTCTCCTCTGTAATGACGACGATGCCCCCGTACACCGTCCACGTCCAGCTCCTGCCCAGCCACTGCCCCAGCCACTGCCCCAGCAACCACCTCCGTCGTCGTCTGCGGCGCCGAAGATGTCTTTCCTAGGTCTCGAGGCCCTGGTTCATGCAGCAACCGAGGAACGTAGACGAATAAGCGGTGGTAGCGAATCGGATCCATCGAGGCATGGTAGTCCTATCGAAGACCAACCCCTCCGCGCACTCCCGTATCCGCCAACTCATCAGACACATCAGCCGTCTCCTAAACTAGTCTACGTGCCGCCTGCATCCAGCCCACCCCATATCCATAGCCCTACTTATTCCCCATACCTACCACGACCTCGGGAACATGTCCAAAATCTCCAGTCAACTGCTGAGCAGAGGTCTCCTATTTCCCCGTTCTTGCGTCAAGAGGAGGAAATGCAACGATATCAGTATTTGCAACGCCAGAGACAGGAGATGATACCACAGGAGCAACGGTCATTTCCCCAACGTTTTCAGCACTCAGATGCAATCATACTGCCTCCTCTTCGTTCTCCAACTACGCCATTCCAGGTAGAAGAACCCGAACAGCTGCGCTCGCGCGCAAGCCCTCTTTTAGGACGGCCAAGGTCTGGTTCTTTTGTTCCCAAGTACCCTTTAAGCCCTATGCAGATAGACATGCCTGCGCCATTGACCCTTCCGCGTGGCTCACCTCGTTTGCCAACTCCGATTATGCATCCTCTGCCACCAACCATGTCGCCCTCCATCTTACACGAGCCAGCGATGCAGTCCCCGCGTGACTTTCAACCAGCTTTCTATCACGATACTGCCGTACAACATCGTCAAGGTTCTACACCAGCAATTGTGCAATCCCCTGTCCAACAAAGAACTTTTTCGTACACCTCCCATGTTCTACACCAGGACACTGCTCTACAATTTCGTCAAGATCCTCAGCCAACCCCTGCCCAACAGGCGTCGATTACACCACAGAGTTTACATCTTCAACACCAAAGGAACATGACCCTTGACGATTTCCCGCCGAGCAAGAGAAGAAGGCATTCAGATTCGCCTCTGCGCCTGCCAGCCATAGTACATAATTTGGACGTAACCGAGCCGCCACGCGTCCCTGAGCAAAGACTGAATAGTGAACCTTCGGAACCCAAGTGCAGAGTGGATGCGCTGCAAGTAGTGCAATCCATGCCACAGCCAGTTCCGCCGCCCATAGCTGCGGCTAATGGACCGACCATCCTTCCGCGTAAATCGAGTCACGAGGGAGGAAAGAAACCTTTATCGTATTTGGAACCCCACGTGAAAGAGCGCGACTTCAATAAGGTGGCAAGTAGCTCGGGAAGACGTTCTCCTCCTGGAAGCGCCGTTGGGAGGGCTAAAGCTGCCAAGAAGATAGATGAGATGCGCGAGGCTCCAAAGAAGGACCTGATACCTTCTCCGGTGACTGTGACAGTAAAGCCTCAAGGCGAATTGCTTCAAACTGCTCAGCATGGAGTGGTTTCGGGGTCAAAGAAACGTGCAGAAGAAACCGAAGTCACCGTCAGAGATATCCCAATTCCGGCTTCAAGCGGGACTAATCAAGTCGACCCTCAGATATGGACTGCCCAGCAAGAGAATAAGCTATCATCACCCTCAGCTGCTCGAAGCACCATACCTACTCCTCTCGTAGCCGCTGAATTAACAAGAGATGATGCGGTCATCACACCTTCTCTTAGCAGAAGCACGGCTGTACCTGATAAGCGAGAAGTACCGCCGCAGCCTCAACCACTTATGTCCGACGAGGCAACACTTGAACAGCAGCTAGAGGAGCTACTAGCAGAGCCCGAAGAGTCTGAAGAAAATAAGATGGACATCGATCATGACGTTACGCAACTGGTAGTAGAGACCTTGGATCATGGCGAGGATGAAGAGGAGGCTGACATTAACAAGCAGGATCCCTATAACTCAGAAGCTGATGTGGATTTGGAACTGTTGCGTCTCGTTGACGATCAACCTTCAGCTGATGGGCAATCACGCCATGATTTGGAGAGTCCTGCACGAACCGCGTCTCCAAATGTGGGAACAGCTAGTTTCCTGTCACCGACTGTTAATCTGGCTCCATCACCCGATGCCGTGCCAACACCATCCGATCGCGGATCAATGCCGCCACCCGCGCATCAGCCAGTCCAATCAAAGGGGAAAGATCAGGTAAAGCATGGTGAAGAGAAGAAGGTCAGCAAGCCCGGTTCTGGATTGAAGAAAAAAGAAACGGGTACTAAAGTTCGCACAATATTGATTTCATCGAAAGCCGCTTTGTTGACAATGATGTTGCAGGTTTCCAAACTGAAAGCCACGACAACTGGGAAGGCTCCTAAGGCGAAATCTACTGCAAAATCGAAGGTAAAGACATCAGAAGGAACTGCCACGCCTCCTTTGGCGGTTTCCAAGCCGGGCAAAGTACCTATCCCACTGCCTGTCAAAAAGAGTGTTTCCTCTACCGCTGCATCTCGTTCGCGTTCTGCTTCAGTCATGCCTGCTGGTCCCGAAGGTGACGTCAAACCGGCAGACAAACAAGAAGATGAAGAGAGCAGCGATGGTGCAAATGATGACGACAAGCTTTACTGCGTATGTAAGACCAAGTACGACGAAGAACGTTGTATGATTGCTTGTGATAAGTATGCCTGCATCTTTTTTCTGTTGGTATTATCCTGATCCTGCTAGATGTGATGAATGGTATCATATGCAATGCGTGAACATCTCTGAGTTTGAGGCAGATCTAGTTGATCAGTTTTTCTGCCCGACGTGCATTGAAAGTTAGTCTCCCTTTCTGCTGGCTTTCGTGTCGTTCCCACACTTCTTTAGGTAACCCGCATGCCTCGTTGCGTACGACTTACAAACAACGTTGCTTGAATGGCTTAAAACACATTAATCCTCAATCATCTGATGCATGCCATCAACCAGCACTCGGGAGTGGAATTCTATCTAAATTCTGCTCTCAGGACTGCGGTGTCGAATATATGACGAACCGAATCGATACATGGGTTAAGAAAGGTGGAAAAAGAGAAAAACTGTGGGAAAGTGTCAAACACGCGGAGAAACGAGAAGGCATAGTGATTGAAATGGCGAGGACGAAGTCTCGTGCGGCCGAAGTGGTGGTCAAGACAGAAGATATTAAACCATTTACTATCGAAAGTCGAATTAAAGAAGAATCGAAATCATCGCAAGTCAAGGCGGCCAAATCATCACTGGAGATAGAGCAGCTCAAGAATTCCTTGTCCCGCATTGTGAAATTGCGTGAAGAGATCAAAAAAGGAATGGAGGTCGTTCTCTGGCGCGAGAAGCTGCTTGAATTGGCAACCGATAGAGCGCAGGTTGTTGGGCAATGTGGCTGGGATCAACGATTATGTTTTGGGGATGAAGAGTGGGACGAGTTTGGTATGGGCGTGTTGGAAAGCTACGAAGCCAGCACGAGCAAGGCGGACAACGATATGCAGGTCGACGGTGCTGGGGGGCCAGAAGATGGCGAGTGGTGGTGTCCAGGGAGGACGATGTGTGATCGCCATGCAGGGTAACGGACCATTATCCCAATTCACGACCTAGCTAACCCGCCCGTTGCAGGTGGCAAAACATACGTGCAAAAGACATAACAAAAGAGAAGGAGCAAAAAGAAGAGGCATTGGCTAAACTGACAACGCGAGAACGAGAGCTTCGTAAACGGATAGAAGATCTGGTCGACCCTACTAGTCGAGAGATCAAGGACACACCAATCAAGAAACCTTTAAAACTTTCTAATTCCAACGGACGTTCCAAGACAGGTCATTTTGTTCAAAAAGGGAAGAAAAGGAAGAACATCGTCCATTGAAAGATTGTATCTATAGAGAAACTCAATATCATGTATTGCATGCACAGTATCCTAATAACCGTCTCCCTCCCCACCTTCTTTGGAACAACCATTTTGGTCGAAAAGAATCTGAGCCTTTGCATCATCTCGTTGCTTCCTCTTCTCTGCCTCCAGTTTACAGTAGGGTTCTAGTGTCTGGTAGTCCACCTCTTTGAGGGGGACATCGTCTTCTACGTCAAGATCCTTGAGACACTCGATCAGTCTAGGGTCGAAAAACGAAGGTGATGGACGAACAATTTCGCCTAAAAGAACGACATTCTCGCCACGAATGACATAGAGCCCACGCCAGTCTTGTGCAAACGTGTTTCCGTGATATATTCTTTCATAAGTGTCCTCGAGAACGAGATTGGCTACGTCGAAGGGTTTAACACTTTTTTTTGATTAATGGGGAAGAATGTCGTCGAACCAAACTGGTCATAAGAACGCAGCACGCCATGGAGCTTCCGGCCGTCCCGGAGTATCACCAACATTTTTCCTACGATAGTAGCAGTGCAGGAGTGATTAATTCGGATGATTGAGTTGCACTTTAAGATGTGTGAGTGCTGTAAGTGGAGTTTGAGACGTACGTACTGTCAACGCAATCTACCAGAGCGCCTGATGTTGTGAATGGGATCAGTGAGTCCATGGTGAAAGGAACGGGAAGTTGTGGTGTGGTGAAAACAGTTATGTTCACCTAGGCACCATCAGGAAAGAATATCTCAGGTCATTCCACAAGCTGGAATGGCCGAGTCGTTAAGGCGAGTGATTTGAACTGGCATTGCCACCTCATCACTTGGTGTTTCACCGCGTAGGTTCAAATCCTGCTTCCAGCGAACTTTTTTTTTTTTCACACTCGTTCAGATTGACGGTAAATCGGGTTTTGTTTTATTGTGGTTCTACTGGATATTGACCATTCAGTATCCGAATTCCATCTCTACTAACAACCTGGTCATGTCGGCTGGCCGAAATATTCCCACTGTCCAGGCAATGGCTTCTCCTCCAGGGGTTCCCAACTACAATATAATTCACAGACTAGGATTAATAAAATAAAGGTGATCACGTACGCTTTCCATTCCAACATTTTTGTAGCTAGGTTATATTCGTCTGCAGCAATGTCCAAGGATTCCTCTATCTGCCCCTCGTTCAGCTCCTTCTCCACTGCCGTCACGTCCCCATTAGATTTTTCAACGACGTTGAGTTTGTGCCGAGTAAGGGCTTCGACACCCTGCCGGTACAGGGAAGTGGGTGGGATGGAGTCCAGAATAGAGAGTGTCTTTTCGTAGGTTTTTGTAAGTTCCGGAAGAGGGTTTGGGTGCACTGCAAGCCCCGTAATTCCAGTCGTCTGCTTTAGGGCTTGGTACAGAGGACGAGTGAGACGAAACATTATTGGAGGGGACGAGGATGAGTCGGAGTGCCAAATATGGCGCGCTGGATATGTTTGCAGCGAGATCGTTTGGACTTGGCACAAAATGGCCACACTCGTTCTTCAACAGTCGCGGTCCACCTTCTTCCCGGCCCTTCGACCATGGTTTTCCAGGACTTCATTGGCTACAGTGCTGACCCCCGCATGGTCAATACCATCCTTGCAGTCTTTGCTGGATCTCTTTCCTCCCTTCCTACTTGCCGTGCCCAAAAAGAAAACTTCACACTCCAGGAAAGCCATGCGCAGCGCAAACAAAGGCCTGAAAGATAAGGAAAGTAGGTGCCTTTAATATTCCTGTTTGCGTACATTCTGTTGATATACGAATTACAATGCAGATATTGTGAATTGCCCTGGTTGTGGTTCACCCAAACTTGCTCATCACCTTTGCTCGAATTGCTATGCCTCTCTATCTCGAACGTGGAAAGCGCAGAAAAGAGAAGGGGGCATCCCGGACCTGTCATGAGGTGCGTGGAATACTGAATCCTCTATGGTTCAAGACGCTCATTCCTAATTCACAGCACGACCTTCATTGGTGCTCTAGCGTTAATGTCCTTCCTGAGAGATGTACTCTAGTTAGCTAATTAATCATTTGAGAATAGAAATTCTGCTGAGATCCGACCGGTGGGATCGGCTTACACTGTTCTGTTGGTTCGACTATCTGGTTAGTGATGCTGCAATCGACTTTCCTTATACCTTCGCGCTTGATTATCCCAAAAATGGCGCGCATGTCGTCAACCAGGGTTCCCTATGGCCTCTCCGCCATCCTGCAAAAGAATCCAGACGACGTGGTCATTACATTTGCCAAGAGGACACCGGTTGGCCGAGCCAAAAAGGGTCAGTTGAAGGATGCGCCCGTGGACGAGATGTTGTATGCATTGTTGAAAGTGAGCGTCTATGCTTGTACACGCAAATATGGGAACTTGATGGTTTGTCTAGGCAGCCTTGAAGGAGACGAAACTAGATCCCGCCAAAATCAATGACATTTGTGTTGGTGAGTCGCTCAGTCAATAGCGTCGCGTGTAAGAGCTGACCTTGCCTTAGGGACTTGCCATCCACCTTCTCCACTGTACATATCCAGAGCCGCAGCGCTAGCGGCAGGCATACCTCATCATGTACCCGTTTCTGTCGTGAACCGGCTCTGCTCTTCAGGCCTTATGGCCATAAGAAATATCGCGCATGCTATTCAGTCGGGAGAAACGTCTATCGGAATTGCTGCCGGAGCAGAGAGCATGTCGTTGAAGTGAGGAATCTACTACTCGTTCAGGTCGAGGGTGGCTCTGATGTCTGTAGTCCCCGTCCTACTCCTGAAGTCGCTGAAGAGATTTCGCAAAACACCCAGGCCCATGACTGCCTTCAGGTAAGTATTTTGGCTAATTTAAGATGAGGACTAAAATTTGCAGCCCATGGGTTGGACGTCAGAATTGGTCGCACAGACATATAAAGTATCCCGCCAAGTCCAAGATGAGTATGCTTTCATTTCGCATACTAGAGCCAGCAAGGTCCAACATATTGCGTCTCTTCTTTCCTAGCTCTAACCTTGGAACTTCAGAGCCTTGTTAACGGTATCTTCGCGGACGAGATCATTCCGATAGAGATCAAAGGCAAAACTATATCCGTAGATGATACAATACGTCCAGGTGTTACTATGGAGGGCTTGTCAGCTCTCAAACCTGCGTTCCCTCAATGGGGAGAGGCATCGACAACAGCTGGGAATGCGAGTGGCGTTGGAGATGGCGCTGCACTGTGCATCATGACTACTCGGGAGCGGGCAGAAAAGGAAGGCCTGGAGATTGTCGGAAAGTGGATCGGTGCTGCGGTTGTTGGTGCGAAACGTATTCACCACTTGGGATGGCAAGAATGCTTATACCACTAACAGGCGTCGAACCACGATATATGGGAATCTCACCTATTTATGCCATTCCAAAGGTCTTGGAGCAACATGGACTTACCAAAGAAAACATTGACGTCTTTGAAGTGAGTGGCTTTGGAACTCGGGTGTTATGCCGACGAGTTAAGATACTGTCTTTAGATTAACGAGGCGTTCGCTTCTCAATTTGCTTACTGCTGCGAGCAACTCAGCATTCCGATAGAAAAGATTAACCCCAAGTACGTATTCTCATGACGTTTGGAATGGTCGTTCACTGTCCAACTTCAGCGGTGGTGCAATTGCTATCTCACATCCGTTGGGAATGAGTAAGGGCATGATTATTTCCCCTTTAACACGCAAAGCTCATAAATTCCTAGCCGGTGTCCGCCAGGTTGTTACAGGATTGGCAGAGCTTAAACGCAGAAATGGTACACTCCTTTGTACGAGCATGTGCGTTGGAAGCGGAATGGGTGCCGCTGGTATTTTCGTGAACGAGGCTCGGTCCGCCTCCAAATTGTAGCATAGGACTGGCTTGCATTGTGATTTAAACTTATATATACAGCAATACCGAATGAGAAGGATGGATGAATGTTAACGCATTAATTTTTTATAAATGAAATCTGAAAGGAGGGGTTAGCAAGAGTGGAAAAGGGCTCGAAAGAATTTGAAGACAAAAGTCAGAAAGTCATTCATGTCAGTGACCCCCTCAAGTAAACTCGAGAGTGTCAGGTCGACTAAGAGGTGCCAATAGGTTGTATAACAACACTCATCATGTCAAAAAACGACAACTGAACTCACCATCAGGACGGAAGTAAGGAAATGAAAATTTCGCGTCTGTTTGAAGAACGTTATGGCGGTCCTATTAAATACTATTTGGCTTGCCCATTATGTAATAAAGTATCACGTGTTCCGGCAGACGGCAGGTACTGTCTATTTCTTCAGCCACTGGACTCCCCACACAACGAACGGTAGCGCCGTCGACGGACGTCAACTCAAGGTGAGTCACTATGCAGATCTATTTTATAAGGCATTCAGAGAGCGTTCCAACTGTTTAGACCTTATCCCAAAAGCGATGGCGACCCAAATCAGCAAAAAGCGCAAGTTTGTCGCAGACGGTGTCTTCCGCGCCGAATTGAACGAGTTCTTCATGCGCGAACTCGCAGAAGAAGGGTACTCTGGCTGTGATGTCAGAGTCACACATGCTCGCACTGAGGTTATCGTCTAGATCGCTATGGCGTTATCTCACCTCTGACCATCATCACCTTTTTAGATTATCATCCGTGCCACTCACACCCAGGAGGTTCTCGGAGAGAAGGGCCGCCGCATTCGTGAATTGACTGCACTCGTGCAGAAGCGTTTCAAGTTCCCCGAAAACTCCCTCGAGCTCTATGCCGAGAAGGTTCAATATCGTGGTCTATCGGCTATCGCTCAATGTGAGAGTTTGAGATACAAACTTCTTGGCGGCCTTGCTGTTCGCCGGTACGTTTATTACGCAAGCCCGACCAGCAGCTAAGTGTGACCATTCCAGGGCTTGCTATGGTGTTCTGCGATTCGTCATGGAATCGGGTGCCAAGGGTTGTGAAGTAGTCGTGTCTGGCAAGCTTCGCGCCGCTCGTGCTAAATCCATGAAGTTCACCGACGGTTTCATGATCCACTCCGGTCAGCCTGCCAGGGACTTCGTTGACTATGCCGTACGACATGTCTTGCTCAGGCAGGGAGTCCTTGGTATCAAGGTCAAAATGTATGTGTTATGCGCTAATTGTTTCATCACAAGAGTTGCTCACAGCTTGTATACAGTATGAAAGGTCATGATCCTGCCGGCCAGATGGGACCTCGCAAACCGCTTCCCGACTTTGTCCAAATTTACGAACCTCCTGCAGAAAAGGTTGTCTTAGAGCCCACGTCAGAGCCAAAGGAGATCCCGGTTCCTGTCCCCGCTCCGGTTGCCGAAGAGGGAGCCTACCCTCAGCAGGATTTTGCCGCCGAACCAGTATTTTAGTCGTGTTTTTTATCTTCCAGTACTCCATTCATGGTGTCTTATGTGTTGTAATATTACACTTAGATCACGAATTAAGGCATGCAGCTTTGAACAATTTCTATTCAAGTTTCTTGGTGATGCTACTCCCAGCCACTCCACCTGTCGGCAAAGTAAATACTATTGCCTTCTCCTGAATATCTCCATTACCCCAATTTGGCGGTGCCCTTCCTTCACAACCAAGTGTAAAGTTTAGTTGGACTGAGGCGAGCATCTGGGACGGATCTGCCACGGTGATATCGCCGGTTTCCAACCTGTAGATTAGGGCCACGTTCGCATCCGCAGCTATCGTGATAGAGCTATCACCTGCGGAAGGTGTGAAGGTGACAGACCCTCCCGAAACCTGCCAAAAGGCTGCCATGAAAATTTTATTCCAACTATCGTAGGCAGCCGAAATCGTGTCATCGTTCTCGATCGTTATGGGCCGCTTCTGAGTTGATTTCGCAAGGAATTGTTCCAAGCTTGTGCCGGGATATGCTGTGTAGGAAATGGGCTTGGATAAGTCTCGATGTTCGAGCCACGCTGTGAACATGTCGACAGTAACGGGTGGTTGTGTGGAAGTACCAATTTTTTGCCAACTTCCTGATTTCGATCCAACTTGCAGGGATAGAGCTAAACTGTTGGAGTCGTCCTCAATGATATAACCTACACCGCCATGCCAGAGGACGTCAGTGCCATTAGATCCTATGGTGGGAGGCGAGCTTGGATCATATATTGCACCGTTGAGAACAACCTTATCCTTATGCAAGCACTGATCAAGGACGGTGCGGACAGAGGCGTTTGTAGTTGAGGAGATGCTGTTGACCATGATATGCTGTATATCGTCTGGAAAGAAGATCCACGCCTTCTGCCAACGAAGTGACTTCGTTAGAGGGTTCGTATAACGCATTACTGCAAGTCCAGCGTTTCCATCGGACACGCCACCAACGAATCCCTCGAGGCCAGAGAATGTAGTGTGGGAACAGTCTAGTTGGGTTGCCCCATAGTCGACAGTGATACCCGGCACCAGATTCCAGTCCCAGGCGGCAGCAATGTCTTCATACTCATTCCCGTCCAAGTATGTATACAGGGTACCATCAGCGAGGTGAAAACCGAACGGCTGTCCCATGCTTTCGTCAATTGTCATGGGCCGCAGTTATATAACCATCCCTACATTTTGGGTATTGAGGCATTCCGAATTTCGTGTTCTTGAGGAATACATTTTGAGTGTCGACACGTAATTCTCACCACGATGAACCTAGAAAGGATAAGTCAGAACCGCTAATTCAGACAGTGCGGCGACGACAAACCATATAATCATTGGCAAAGAACATGCGATTTCCCTTCATAAAACCCGCATTTGCATTTGTCGTGTTTTTTGACAATTGTTGGGCAAACGTAGTTAGATTACTAGAGGACCACAATTCACCAAGCACCTCTACTTGAGTTAAATTAATGTTGATGCTAGCGGTTGCCCTTAGACCCCATGACTGTCAGGTTGGATCCATGAAGATGAAAGAATAATATACTCACTGTTCGTCAGCCACCGCAAAAGAGATAAATCTACCCAAGGCAGACTTGGCATTATTCAGTCCGGTCATCTGGTAACATTAAGGGCATTTTAATCTTACAAAATCCCAGTGATTGACACCCGTTAAGGAGTTGCGATAAATCATCCAACGATCGCCATTAAACAGTGTTTCGAAAGCTGCTCGGGATGCTGGACTTGCTGCAAACTGAGTGTCACTTGCCTCTACTTCGAAATCAAGGACATCATTTGTGCTATACAAAGATCAGGAACGGAATAGCGACAAAAAAGAAAGCATAACTGACAAATCCTTGCCTGCAATTTGTTATATATGAATGTTTTAGGACAGCACAGGGTACTCACCATAATTTCCATTATACATTAATCCATTATGTTGCCCTTGAGTCTGCGTTTAGAAAAGAGCCCTAAGAAAGAACATTCGGCTCACCGAACGAGCCGTCAGGACGAATTCCGTCAGCTGTTGTTGCATTTTGAATAATAATTTGGGAGTGGATACGATCAAATGCATCTCCGATCTGAGTGGCGTTGATGGTTAGCAAACCTCCGTCGATGCCTATTTTTGCAATATCTAGGGCATTTGCGCCAGTTAAGTAGCCTTTTAAACTACTGTCAAGGAACGAATTATAGGAACGACTCGTGATCCTAGAACAGTTGTTGGATTGCAGCGGCGCGAGCGTCTCGTTCAATAGCAAGCATGTCTGGCCAACCAAGTTCGGAACGAGGATAACCTTGCGGTTTGCGTCACTTCTTTGTCCTCTTTGCAAAACAAGCGACTCACGTTGGAAAACCAGTTAGTATTCCTGAAAAGAACAACTGTAAATGCTAATTCCTCAACGCGTGTGGCTCACTTGCCAGAGTGAATTATCTGGGTTGCTGCAAGGGCATGCAGCCGACCCTCCTTGGAACAGGCACGCCGGATTGGTAAAATCACGAGAGAACCAGTAATTCATGCCCAGAATAGTCGAGTCTAGAATGGCCTGATTCTTTACGTATTGGTCCGCGCCGAGTAACCCGCCATGGTAGGCAGCGGCCATGAGTTCTATCATCAAAACACGTCAGAAACTTCGTTGGCGGGTAAAATAATATCCCTCAGCATACGAAGTCGGATCCAGTGACCACCAGCTGGCCAATTAGCGCGTTGAGCAGCGCAACCTGTTGTATAATCGACGTCTGGCCATTTACCACTGGAATCGAGAGACGAAAGCCTAGGCAATGCAAACGAGTTTGTTTGGTTACACATAAGGCCTTAAGGTTCGATAGAGGCTTACCAGGTCGAAATTTCTGGTACCTGTGATACATTGAGAGAACCGACAATGTTGGTCAAGCGACGCTGATAGATAGCTTCTAGATCTGTAGGGATAGCAGAAGGTGTGGAACTTGTTGACGTAGAGCCTGTAGTGAGTGTCGGCGTGGGGGTAGATGTCCCTGTGTTGGGTGTGGTCGCTGAAGAGCTGCTTAAGATGTCGGAAGTTCCATTGGAGGGTGTGATTGGTGGTGTTACTGGGGCATGGTCTGGGGCTGCAATAGCAATAGAGGATAGCAATAGGGTGATAATGTGAGTGGCCAACATCGCACCACTGACATAAAGTAAAAAGTGCTGTAAACCATCGCCTGCCAGAAAGGTGAAATTACTTAAAGTGCCAACCCTGACCGTGTGTTTCAAGTACATAAAGTGTGATTTGGAACTGCCATCAAAAACTCATCAGATGCAACCGGATAAGATTCGGAGTTGTACTTGGCATGGAAATCCTCGGGATGTACTTATGTAGAACGAGTCGGAACCTGTCGGGCCTCATGGGTTTTCGATATTTGACTTTTTTTGCTCGCTTGCCAATGCGACCAGTCAGGAAATAAATATCAACCTTGTTGATATTCTAAATATGGTAACACTCGATCGTGATAGCCGTGCGAGAATAACTTGCTCGTACGTACTTAAACATTTCTGTCTTCAAGGTCTGCAACATAATCACAGAATCCACTCTTCCTCTGTCAGGGAGTCATTCCCAAGATCTTGTCAACCTCATCTAGCTCCAAATCCAGGTCAAGTTTTCGTGTCGGAAACCTGCTGGAGATTCTCCGACATTTACTCATGGGCGCCAAAGAATTGGGACGTGTGACTAATGCAATATTCAGATTTTATTGAGTTAATCTCATTTCCTCCCAAAGTGCACTCGCAGTGCTCGCAAACAGCCCTGGCGTCGCTGTCGCCCCTCTGTCTACGATGCCGTAGATTCTTTTGGAACCATGCGAACAATGGATTCAGCCTAAATACTATTGGCACTACTTGACACAATACAAGTGGAGATTTGAGCGCTTTCGTGACACTTAATGACCTCGATGAAAGATTGCAACATAAAAATGATTTTCAGCTTATCTTGGCGGTCAGCGGTTCAAAAACGTTCAAGCTTCAAACGTTCAAGCAGCCCTCGAAGAAATGGCCCCTGTTACACATTATGCAGTATGTATGTAGTTGGTCTAAATCAAGAGGTTTGCCAGTGTGGCTGTGATATGCAAGTTGGCAACAACAGTGAACTAAAAATATCATTAAGATGTGCGCAATGTCCACTTCTATTTCCCAAGTCCATATATAGTGTGAAGATCTTATGCCTTGGTTGCTTTTACGTTCAGTTTCGCCAGCGCCACGACGAGAGGGGCTGCGTGGAAAGCGTACGCCACCCAAACCACTAAATCATCGGTCAATGAGTAGCTTAAATGTCGTTACTATGACTTACTAGTAAAGCCATTCCCCACTTCTGCAAGGAGTTTTGGACCATTATTCCCTTGAGCCACGATAAAGTTGTTGAAGTCTTGCACTGCCTTTCCGAACCACATGCGAATGACAGCGAACGACGTTAGTCCTGCGGCGCGGGTGAGATAGGTCGAAAACAAACAAATGCTCCAGACATGCATACCTATCATAAAAGCGAAAACGCCTATCCAAGCAGACAATCGCTGAATCAGCGGGCGGTCCAGCGCTGAGGACACCTTCTCCCCCATTTTGTGTCGAAAAGATGTCGCAGTAAACATGAAGAAGAAGAGTGCTGAGAATGAGATGGCAACGGCAATGAACACTGCGGAAGATGGTGCAGGAGGAGAAAGTAGAAGAGAAGGAGCATTTCCCGGAAGAGCGCTAAGGTCTGTGAATTGTCCGTCAATGAACTTGCCGCTGCAGACTACTGCACAGACATACCATATGCAGGAGATACAGTGGGTAGTGTACAGTTCACGGGCGCGGAATTAGTATGACGTGAGCATGACCCTGCAAACGTGTCAATTGCTTGTCTTGCATCGAGCAACATTATCGAACCTAGTGTTCCTAGAAAGACGCTTGGGCCATCTACGTTCGTCGACTGTCCAGGAAACAAAGCGTTTGATGGGGTGACGGTGAGCAAAGCAACACGATCCTGTAGCATCACAGCAGGTGCGAGAAATGCGAACAGGGAGAGAAGAACCGCAGTCAATGCGAGAGCTGGGGTGAGATATAAAGTGGCTGCTTTGGATAGACCAGCAATCATCGTGAACGAGAGTCGTAAAAGAATGAGTTAGACCGCTCAGCGGGATAAAGGAGAAGGAAATGAAGTGAAACGGAGGACGTGTGCTGTCATTCTTGGACGAACTCGAGAGCATTTATAGTGAGGGCAGCACAAGGACTCATTGTTCTTGGAATACAATTGTGCGCCTTTGCCAAATATGGAACAATACCGTCCGCTCGTCTGCATTCCCGGCCAGTATGGAAGACCCGGCGTCCCTTCCTTCAGAGCTCTTACAATTGTCGCATATCCTTCAACACAAGGTTGAATCAATTGCCACCGGTAGTCAAGACATCCGGCACGCCGCTTTGCTGGCAACTCAATACCTTTTCAACCAGGGTGATTTTTCTCCCTTTATTCACCTACTTGACGCTCATCGTCGTTATGTAGCCTTGCAATCTGAGCCTGAGGCAATATCATCTATTAATCAACTAGTCTCATCATTAGACCCGTTAGAGGCCCCTCAGACTAGGTCAAAGACCAATGGAAAACGAAAACGAAGTCCGAGCCCTCGGCGGGCTGCAAAACCAGTCTTCCAGACCACGCCGTTAACAGGCCTATTTGTAGACGGAATGAGTGAAGACCAGATATGGGCTCAACTTGATATACGGACGAAAAACATGTGCGATATCCTCCATCTTGTAATAGAGGATGATCCCCTCGAAAGTGGCGATGAAAATGAAAATGAGGAAGACGAGGATGAGGATGAGGACTCCTTGCTAGATAATACTATGCCAGTCCTCGGAGAAGAGGAAGAATGGTCAGACGAAGAAGATGATAGCGAAGACGAAGAAGACGAAGCAGAGACTGAAAGTGGCGAAGAAGAGCAGGCTGAAACCATTGCCGAACTGCATTATCTTTCCTCAGAGGAGGACGATGAGCAGACATCGCGAAAAATAACACTAAAACTACCCAAAAAACGGGTCAAGTCAAGTGGCCTTTCGGAGTTGGATGACGGCTTTTTCGATCTGGCGGACTTCAACGCCGAGACAGAAGCAGCCGAAGCAATGTCTTCAACCAGGGGACAACTTGATGGAGCCGACGAGGAGGCAAGTGATAGTGAAGAAGAACTGGACTACTTTGCACCCGTTGACCAAAGCCAATCCGCTGAAGACGAGAACACTCACGGTATGACATCCCTTGACTAGGCCCATTTCCCCTTGCTCATATAATGGTGTGCAGAACTCTACTACAAAGACTTTTTTGTACCTCCTAAGCGCCAACAGTCATCAAAAACACCAGCCTCGCCAAAGCCAATCGGGAAGGTCCGGTTCCATGAAGAAGTCAGAGTGAAGAAAATCAAGGCAAAAGGAAAGGGTCAACCTGTGTCAACGCTTTATGAAGAAGAAGAAGACTTTGAGTACGACTTTGGTGAACTAGATGACGCAGAAGATGAATATGGGGAATCTGACGACTATAGTAACGAGAGCGAAGCTGGTGATCCCGTATCTGGATTGTCCTCTGCAGACTCGAGTAGTGATGACGGTAATGGGCGAGAGACGATTGATCGTTTCAAGGATGACCTTTTCGCGGAAGAGGAAGAAGGAGCCCAGGGTATGTCTCCCCGTCATCTTTAAGATCGCCGCAAGCAACGTCTATGCAGAGGACATGACAATGCATGAAAAAAGGATGGCTACGCTCTCTAATCAAATCGCCGAATTAGAGGCTGAAAATGTGGCGCCCAAGGAATGGGCACTCATGGGAGAAGCCAATTCGAGATCAAGACCACAAAATTCATTATTGGAAGAAGATCTGGAGTTCGAAAGAGTCATGAAGCCAGTGCCAGTCGTCACTGAAGAGACCGTCCACGCCCTCGAAGATCGCATAAAGAACCGGGTCCTCGAAGGCCGATTCGACGACGTCATCCGCATACGACCACACGAAGAAAAACCTTTTCTTCCATCCCGTCTCATTGAACTCAAGGATACAAAGTCGGCTCAATCGCTTGCGCAGATATATGAAGACGAATATGTTGAAGCGCAGACAGGTGAAGTCGTTGGTGAAGACCGCGATGGAAGACTTCGAAAAGAACATGAAGACATCGAGAAACTGTGGGAGTCGATATGTCACAAGCTCGATGCTTTGTCAAATGCTCATTTCACACCCAAACAGGTGAGTGGATGTACTGTATTGTTTTCTCAACATAGCCATAATCTTTGCTCTCTAGCCCAAGGCAGTCATATCCACTGTCTCAAATGTTCCTGTAACTACACTTGAATCCGCGCTACCTACCACCAAGTCAGCTACGTCGATGATGGCACCGGAAGAAATTCACGCGCCTGTAACTAGCGAGTTACGGGCACGGAGTGAAATGACACCCTCAGAAAAGAAGGCTCTTCATAACAAAAGAAAGAAGGCGAAGAGAAAGACGAGAGACTTGTTGGAGAAGAGTGTCGACAAATTTGCAAAGATGAAAAATGCGAAGAAGCAGAAACAAGCAGCGCTGGAAAGCGTGGTGAAGGTTGGGAAAGGTGTCACTGTTGTTGGGAAGCAGAATAAGGATTTATCAAAGAAAAGGCGCAAAACTTGAGCGCCATCTGTACCAGTGCAAGGCTGTGGGTAGTCACGGCGTGACCGTCATATTAGGGACTGTCTCTTATAAATCGGAACCGCTCCCCATCCTTTGCTTAATACCATAATCATGCCACTTTTCAAGCGGAAGGAAGACGTCTTGATACCCCCCATCGCAGAATCGGGTTCTGCTCGCCATGTAGGCAATGGTTTGCCCCGAGGGTACAAAAGCCATGCTGCTACCTACGTTCCTAGCCGAGACGGCGACCCCTACAATTTCCCCACCAATAACAAGTCCCCAGCCGTATCCACTCCAGACAACGCAAACTCCATTCGTGACAAATACAGCAGAAGCAATGGCGTTGGCGACGTCTATTCTCGAGGCGTCTCCGATTTTGACAAGGATCGCAACGAGCTCTTCGCTGGATACAAACAGCAAGGAGAATCCAATCGATTCGTTGATAGACCTCAAGATAGTGGTGAAGGAAACGACGATGATATCGAAGGAATTAAGGCGCAGACTCGCTCCCTCAAGCAGGACAGCGTAAACACGACCAGAAATGCTCTCCGGCTGGCCCGGGAAGCGGAGGAAACTGCTCGTAATACGCTCACAAGGCTCGGAGACCAGTCAGGTCGGTGTTCTTGTCATTAGTGCTGTTCTTCCAATGGCCCATCTTACCTTTTCAGAAAAACTGGCCAACACCGAGAGACATTTGGATGTTGCCAAGGGGCACTCGCAACGCGCGTCGGACAAGACGGATGAGCTCAAGCAGCTCAATCGATCTATATTTCGCCCAGTCATCACTTTTAATAAAGATTCTAAGCGCGCTGCTCAGGAAGCCAAGATCCAAGCACGCTACGAGGAAGAACGCCTGGATCGTGAGAGGGCTATGATGGATATCAGGGAAACCCAGAACCGCCTTGGTCGTGCTGCTGGATATGCTCAGAGAGACGACGAAGGTATTGCTGGGCGCGGCCGTTCCAGAACGACAGCAGAGCAGACAGAGAGGAAGGATCAAAGAAAGAGATACCAATTTGAGGGTGGTGGATCAGACGACGAGATGGAAGACGAGCTTGACGACAACTTGGGTGAAATCGGCGATGTGACCAAGCGCTTGAAGGCGCTTGCAATGGGGATGAACCAAGAGCTAGATAGTCAGAACTCGAGGATCGAGCGAATCGATGACAAGACACTTTCACTCGACAATCGGGTTTTGTTGAATACGGAACGTGTGCGTGGCAGTTTTTCAGTCTTACCCATAATGCTAACTTCCGTTCAAATACAGCTGAAGAAAATCAAATGATTATATACCCTTGCCTGGATGTTACTGTCCTACACAATATATGGATTTTCGTGTGTTGTAGATAATGCGTTCGCAATCGTGTGAAATTTTGATCGTTCTTAAGTTATTTATAGCTCGCGACGCGTTTAAAGTGTTCAACTGTACAATGGCCATAACTTGCGACTATGAAAAGCAGCGCGAGTCCTACATCCAGAAGGTAAGTTATATATAGCTAGGCCCCTACTCTACTTACACGTCTTCAGAACAAGGCACTACTCAAAGAGTTGGGTTTAGACAAGCCAAAGTTTGAACGTAAAGAAAAACCACGACGGAAGTCGAAGAGCGTGCCTAGGAAGCGTGTGTTTGAGAGCGAAGAGGATGATGAGTCCAAGCCTGCACAGAAAACGCAGCGCACTTCTGTCGAATCGGACGTCGCAGCTACAGGAATTCGTCGTAGCGCAAGAAACGCTGGCAAGTGCGTCGACTACAAATCGGAACATCACAAGGGCACTCCTGAACCTTTGATGAGAAACCACAAGTCCGGAAACGAGGGACAAATGGGAAGTGAAGGAGGCAAACGCACGCAAGACCCGTAAGAATTTTGCCTGGGGATTGGTAATTTCATGAACAACGTTCTCCCACCAGGAAAGTCTTTGGCCATATCCCGGGTATAGAAGTCGGTACGTGGTGGGAAATGAGAGAAGGCTGCAGCACCGATGCTGTCCATGCGTAAATTCTTTTTTTTCCTGTTTAACGCTCGTGAAAGATGTTAAAATTCTTTCCAGGCCATGGGTGGCAGGCATTTCTGGCGGACCTAAAGGAGCATATAGTGTAGCCCTCAGTGGTGGCTATGAAGACGACGTTGACCTTGGTTATGGGTTGTGAGTCTTCTTTTTGTTCATCATGCTCCAACTAATAGGTTGTATAGTACTTACACCGGTTCAGGTTAGTAACTACTTATTGGTTTATACAAACTCAGTTTTTTTCCCAGGTGGCCGCGATCTGCGAGGAACAAAGAATGCGCCAAAGAACGTGAGTTGCGATTTTTTCCAAACCAACGGTGCAGTGACACTTGGCAACAGCTTCGCACCGGTCCCCAAAGCTCTGACCAGTCCTTTGATCATCCGGTTAGTTCTGTTCAATTATTCGCAATGTACCAATGCTTACTCTAAAACAGTTCAATAATGCTCTGTTAGTAAGTCGAAAAACAGAAAACCTATGGTGCTGCAAATAAACAACCTTTTCAGAAATCTGTCGAGACAAAGAAGCCTGTGCGCGTTATTCGTGGGTTTAAGCTGAACTCGAAATATGCTCCAAGCGAAGGGTGAGTCACAACCAAGCCTTTTCACCAAGCCAACAAACTTACAAACTTAGATACCGCTACGACGGGCTTTACACTGTCGAAAAGGTCGGTTTCATATCTGTGGTGATCATCGCAGCTCATGCCGTCTTAAATTTAAAAGGCTTGGACGGAGAAAGGTTTGAATCCAAAGGGGTATCTTGTATGCAAGTTCGCATTCAAGGTGAGCATATACGATGATTGAATTAAGGAATGAAGTCAACGGAAATCTTGTAACAGCGTCTACTGGGCCAACCTCCCATTCCTATACGTGGTGATGATGCCGAAGATGGTCAGGAAGACGAGGAAGACGAGGATAACCAGGATGAATCTTGATTACTGAAAACTTTGACGATATATACCACTAACCTGTGTCTAATTTCCGATGGTACCTTTGGCTTGTCTAATTTGTTGCTTTCCTACTGCATCAATTGTACATATAGTCTTCGTCTAAGAGTTGTTGATGTGAAGGCCACGGCCTAGTTAGATGCAATGCAGGCTCGGCGGAATACCACGTCTTTTCTCCATTCCAAGTATCCTGGAATCGACAGTCTCAAAGGAAAAAGCTAACGATCGAGCCATGTTGGGTGGTCGTACACGAACATTACAAGTTTTGTTGGGTACTTTTCTATAAACATTTGACTGACTTCTGTGTGATGTCATGCGGTCTACATACTTTTTATCAAGTTAAAACAACGGAAGAGCCCAAGGAGATAAGAGGGAACGGCTTGGTATATGGTGGTCATATGGCAACGTGGTCCAAGCTACATGCGTAAAAAGGTGTTCACGAGGTATGAATGGATTGCCGAACGATTTCCATAAATGTATCGTGATGGGCATTAGGTCTGCCTTCCTTCCACAGGAGGTAAATTGATTTAATGGCATCACGTAGGAAGACATCATTAGGATGTTTATCTATGCAAGTGAAGATCGGCTTTGCATCAGAGGCAATCGCGATTGTGCTGGGGTCTGGCGAATGCGCCTGGTCTGGGGACAATGTTGGAGAAGCTGATTCTGACGGCGTGTCGTCAACGGGAAATGAGGAATTACTCGGGGTAGATAGCGCAGCTAGGCGGCGTGTGAGTTGTCCTGGAGAAGGGGGCTCCAAAGGATTGTACACCTCGGTCTGCAATGTTGGGTAGGCCACCATGACGCGGTTGGATTCTTCGTAGGTATCCGTCACCTGGGCAACGCTCTTGCGACGGGAGGGAGAGGGTACTGTGGAATCACCCGAACCTAATAAAGCTGTCTAAGCATATAGGGTGAATGGAAAAAAAAGATGCAATCTGACCATGGACAGTCACGTAGCGAGACCAATAATCATCTTCAGCATCAGATATTTCACTCTCTTCGCGAGCGCGCGAATCAATCTCGGTCGGACTGTCTGAGTTGCCCCAATACGACGCTTCGTCGATGTCTGAATGGTCGAAGAACAACATGAGTTGATTAACAGTGGAGACGGATTCGCTTGGGAATGGCATGGGTGCAAGATTATGATACTTCCAGGCAAAAGCTTCGTGGTCCCAAAGAAAGACAAGTCGCACTGGGTAAGCGGAATCTGCATCTGGGGCCGCGACGGCAACATGTGATAAAACAGCTTCTGGGTCCGAAGAATAGACAACGTGATAGGAAGCCCGTTGGTCAGTCAGAGGCGACGCCAGTTTACTCAGAGCAGCCGCCATGTGGTCCTTTGATGAACCAGGCCATGCGATATATGCAATGTAATCATCGGGAGTGAGCTGCAAGAAATAATGTCTCTGAAGAAGAGGCTTTGAGATCAGATGAGGAGGTAAAGGCAGATGCTGAGAAATGTACTGGAGAACAACATGAATGGTGTCTTGTGCAATGGCAGTTGGCACCGGTGGACTGTCATCGCCGTTCATGGCCAGAGTAGCCGCCGACACGTGATGCAGAGTCTCTCAATCACACCGCCATGATGAAGGCCCTCGTCGCCTTTCTGCTGCTCCTTCTCTCGACCCTTGTTGCATCTCAGGCAAGTCTCGTTCTCTGACGGGCCGTTCTTCTCTCCTCATTTTTCACTCAAATCAGTCAAACCAGTCAAATTCATCGTCGACTCCAACCATTACTGTCTTCACCTCGCTCTCAGTCTCAACTGGGTTGAACCAAAATTCGCAGTCCATAACGGCAACGAATACCCTCGTCATCACCTCTACTATCTCCAATGGAGGTTCAGGAAATTCCACAGGCAATAACTCGAACTCCACGAGTTCAAATTCGACGAGCTCCACGTCTACCAGTAGCTATCCAACCGCAGCTACCACTATGACCGGTGGTGGCATAGGTGGTGTTGCTCCAATACCCGGCGCATCAGGAAGTGCTTTTGGGCCGGGCGATGGTTACATTGCTGCAGCAGTAGAACTCAAAAGAAATGCCTTTCTCGTGGGCCTAGGTGGCTGTATCATTGGCGGAGCATTGGTTTTCCTGTAGACTTGGGGCATTTGGACACTCAGTGGATTTTTTACCTTCTTTACCCTCCAGGACTGGATATTGCTTACGCGATCACTTGATATCATTAGCATCATTATTGACGACCCTTTCATTTAGTAGACTATGTAAATGTCGGACCTGCTACAGCCATAGAATAGCAAGTACCCTAATGCAATTCGTTCGAAGGACACCAATATCAATATCATGGCGTCCTTTGCGTGTCTCCTTGATTGGGATAGCTTACGGATTGCGCAGTCACGCAAGGTTGTCAATCACGCAATCAGTAATGTCAGACTCGCAACAGACAAAACGACAGAAAATGGACCACACAAAAGTTCACCAAGGCTATTAGTTATGGCGGCACTGTGATACTGATTGAATTCTTTCCTAGTGGATCGGAACTCATAATGGCACATTCCATTGCGATGAAGCACTGGCGGTTTTCTTGCTCCAGCAAACCGCAGCATATCATGATGCTGGTTCGTAAATCCAATTCACTCTCCAGTGCTACCCACACCGGAATGGTCAGGATTGAAACGAACTCGCGATCCTGAAGTCCTGAAAACCTGTGACATTGTCGTGGATGTTGGTGCTGTGTACGACGAGGCGGCGCAGCGATTTGACCACCACCAACGAGGATTCACACAAGTCTTCGGGCACGGATTTAATACCAAGTTATCCTCCGCAGGCTTGATTTACAAGTAAGTGCAGCACACTACGCCAAAGGCTTTCCGCTCAACGTGTCAGGCATTTTGGGAAAGAAATAATCGCAAGCAGGTTTCAATTAGCCATCGACGACCCGAAGGTGGAAAAACTCTGGCTGAAAATTTACAAGGTGAGTCGGACATATTAGTGCACAGTCTACCTCCGACGCATGTTACAGGAATTCATTGAAGCACTTGATGCCATCGATAATGGAGTAGCTCAATACCCAACGGACGTTAAACCACTCTATAGGAATCGCACGGACTTATCAAGTCGCGTTGGTGGTCTCAATCCTGCCTGGAACGAACCCTTCGACGCACAAACGCTAGATGTATGTACCATTCGTGAACTTCCCCGGTTATCACTCAGTAGTTGTAGACTCGTTTTGTTCAAGCATCAGAACTTACTGGACAAGAATTTCTTGGGAGGCTGGACTACTATTTCAAGTCCTGGCTTCCTGCTCGCGATCTTCTGGTTTCATCGGTGACTTCCAGCAAAAAGGGTGTCGATCCAGAGGGTAGAATTATTTTGTTCGAACAATTTCTTCCATGGAAGGTTTGCTACTCATCTGAATCTTTGAGTTGGTTTGTTGACGATTTGCCCAGGAACACTTGTTTGAACTTGAACAAGAAGAAGATCCGGTTATCCAGCCCAATCAAGCGATTTACGTTGTGTATCCAGACGAGAATGCTCATAACTGGCGCATCCAGGCAGTCCCCGCCTCTCCCGAGAGTTTCGAAAGCAGGAAAGCTCTGCCTGAAGCTTGGAGAGGTCTACGTGACGATGATCTCTCAAAGGTAGCTGGCATAGATGGTTGCATTTTTGTCCACGCGTCTGGTTTTATTGGAGGTTCGTACATGATGTTCTCTTATCCGGAATCCTGCCTTAATTGCGTTTCTAGGGAATAAAACGAAGGATGGTGCTTTGCAGCTTGCCTTAAATGCACTTACGATGTAAATCATTTTGAAGTCCTTATCATATGTCATCATGTCATCCTTTATCGTCAGGTGGTACAGCGCCTGCTCGATTTTCCTTTTTCGCTTCTTTGATCCAATATTCAAGCCTCGTGTTTCCTGCGTGGCACACTGTTCTGACTCGAACAATGACGACTATCAATTGCCTCTGTGTCAGCATGTCCGACACATGCCATCAACACGAACTGTCCTGCATGCACGATTGCCGCGTGTGCATTTTATTAGGCTGTCAAGGAACAATCGGGAAGAATGACTACCAGTTCACTGTGGTGCCCCGGTCTTGTTCATCAACCGGCACCTCTCGTCTGCTAAAAGCAGGCCATCCCTCAAGCACACTCATACTCACGCTCTCTCAATTGCGCAACGCTTCCTACGCCCAGACATATAACAGACGCGCACCAACGTGAACAATGTCATCTTACTTGTCGAAAGCGAATTACCACCCCTTCCTCTTCTTGTTACTGACTTGCTGTGGAATGGCCGAGCTTGGCCTCACCGCCTATTTGGTGACTATGGGTAACGAGAGTGGGACATGGCCAACCGAACGATACCATTCTTTGTGAGTATTAGTGAGACTGTGTATATCTTGCTCCCGTTGGGCGCACCACTAAGCTCTCTGAACCATGCTATAGGTTGATCATGATTTTGTTCAACTCATCTTGGACTATCTTATTCTCTGCGGCATACCTTGTGTGGATGGTGGATGGAAACGTCCAGCTACTAGCTAGCGTCGCAAGTTCTGTCATCTGGTTAATAATTACCACCGTGCTCTGGGTAGGTGCCGAAGAGTGACTTGATATCATGAGAATGCCCTAATGAAAACGGTAGGGATTAGCAGCGGGTCTCATGTACATGACACGGAGTGGTGGCAACTGTCATGGATATGCAACAGTATCTAGGTCAGTGCAAGTGTGGCTAATTCTATGTCCCATCTGATCACCTTTCTGTAGGTGCCGCCAGTCATTAACGGTGGAAGCTTTAGGCTGGACAGAATTTGGGTTGTGCATTCTTGCATTGATGGCTACATGTTTGTGGGTGTGCGGATATAGTGGTGCCAGGCAGCAGAGGCAAAAATTCCCACTGAGAGAGTCTGAACAACATCTAGTGTAGGTTCTAGGTTCACTACACGTATAAGTGTACCAATGTCATTATAGTTGGACTTCTCTACTTTATATTGACCTGATGCCATAATCCGGCTGACGTCAACGATTCTCGGCATTTGCCGCTGGAACTGCATAGTCTTTCAGCCTCCTCGATCACTACAATACAGAGAAGTCATCCCCGTCGCCGGCCTCGACATCCTCACGAACAAGGTAGTTTCAATGCTGATCAAAGGTTACAACTTCAGAGTGACATATGTGTTCTCAGCTACAACATGGGCGCGTACAAATACGTGGGTGAACTTTACAAGAAAAAACAGTCAGATGTCCTACGTTTCCTTCTCCGCGTTCGGTGCGTTGTATATTGCATGTAGAATGTTTATTCAACTGATGTGAATTACAGATGCTGGGAATATCGCCAACTCAACGTAATTCACCGTGCCTCTCGTCCATCTCGACCCGACAAAGCTCGCCGTCTTGGCTACAAGGCCAAGCAAGGCTATGTCGTCTACCGTGTCCGTGTCCGCCGAGGAAACCGCAAGAAGCACGTACCCAAAGGTGCATTGTCGACAATCCTATCTTCGTTCCGGCAGCGCCATTGATTTTCTTTGCAGGAGCTACATACGGTAAACCCGTCCGTCAGGGTGTGAACCACCTCAAGCCCCAGCGCGGCCTGAGAAGCGTCGCCGAAGAACGAGTTGGGAGGAGGTGTGGCAACTTGAGAGTCCTCAATTCGTATTGGGTGAACCAAGATGGTGTCTACAAGTATTATGAAGTCATACTGGTAGATCCGAACCATAAGGCTGTAAGCTTGTGTTTTTTATATATCGTGGACATCCAACTGAATTGACCACTACAGATTCGCCGAGACCCGAGAATCAACTGGATTGTCAACCCTGTTCACACACGCAGAGAAGCTCGTGGCCTTACTAGTGTTGGCAAACAGGTGCGTACCAAAGGTTTAGCAAATTGTGTCAGTCTTATAAAATTTCATAGAACCGTGGCATCGGCAAAGGTCATCGCTACAATCATACACCAAAGACAGCCACCTGGAAAAAACACAACACTCTCAGCCTGCGGCGCTACCGCTGATTATTGCATTGCATATTCCAATTATATTGTTTTTCTTTTACATTGCGGTCGTGTCCTCTCCAGCTATGTACATGTCCAAGCGTATGGCCAAAAGAGGCTTTCTTGCCTGTCCATATTCTAAATGGAGGAGTGAAATCAAAGAATTGCGGTGCCCGCAGCAACACGAGGCAAAGAGGTGGCGTAAAGAATAGGTGTTTTCGCCACGCCGGTTCCGCGCGTCGGAATGTTTGGCTGTCGCTAAAGTAATTTATGTCAACAAAGACATTACTTATGGCCGTACTTGACATAATTCGGCTTCCTTGTCTTCCACGATGCGTCACCCAAGCCTACCCATGAGCCTTCTAGCATTATTGTTCATTACCGACAATTTGGCCGCTGCGTATGCGAGGCCGAGCTGGCTGGAATGGACGAAGCAACGGTATGGTTGGGTTGTGGGCCAACTCTCGTCACCTTCACGATTCCAAGCCATTTCGAAGCGGCAGCTGAATACTAACCCGAATGGTTCGACATTTCTATGGCTGCAGCAAGACGAATACTCGGGGCAGACTTTCTTTGAGTGCGTCGATCGATCCCAACCAATGTTCACTGACTAAATTTGGAAATCGCGCAGTCGCTGGGATTTCTATGATCAATCCGACCCAACCAAGTGCGATTTTTGCTCGTCTCCTTCCTTGAGCTGATTTACTAATTCACGCTAGTGGTCATGTAACGTAAAGCTATCGTGTTCGGTCATTGTTCTGTTTCTCAATTTGCTGTCGGACAGTTTTCTCAATAAGAGTGCCGCGTTTTCCAACGGACTTGCATACGTCGATCCAAATGGGACCGTAATCATGAAAGGCGATGATACCACGACTTTGGCCCAGGGTGTTTACAGAAATAGGTCTGTAACTTTCTGTGTTTCTTTCAATCCATGCCGCTGAACTGGAGATGACAGCGTACGAATCTCAAGTCAGGCGGTGTATAACACAGGACTTTTCATCCTTGATTTGAATAGGGCACCATGGGGTTGCGGCATGTGTTAATCCGTCATTTGCTCATTTGGTTACTTATGTTCAGTAGGTGTTTGGCCTGCATTTTGGACCGTCGGCGCCAACTGGCCCAACGTATGTCAGGAACAACAGGAATTAGGGTCCATATCTAAACGCTGCCTTAGCTAGGAGAGATAGACATCATCGAAGGAGTGCACGACAACGAACACAATCAGGTCACTTGGCATACCAGAGATGGTAAGGCTACGTGCTATAATTGACACCAAGAATTATACTGCTTTCTAGGTTGTAACTTAACAACGCCGACAAATTATTATACTGGGTCTATTGTAGTACGTCGTTGTTTCAACCTTTCCAGGGAATGATCTAAATTCCAACAGTCACCTAATGCACAAAATCAATCAGATTGCAACGCGTTACTGAACAACAATGCTGGCTGCGCCATCACAGAGTGGAGCAGGGCTTCATACGGTCCATATTTCGACGCCCAGGGGGGAGGAGTATTTGCTATGAAGTGGGACGAAAACGGCATTGCTGTTTGTGAGGATCCGTGATATCCCCATCTTCTCATGTCCAAATTGATCGCCTTTCAAGGGTCTTTTTACCGCGCAGCTGTGCCGCAAGATATTACCGACGGTATACCCGATACTGCAAACTGGGGCTCGCCCGTTGCAGAACTTTGGCCCCAAGGATGCGATCCCCTGCAATACTTTGCTAATCACTCAATTGTCTTTGGTAGGTGCCTTGATTTTTCTTAGTTAGGCGAGACGCTTATGTATTCCTAGATATCACCTTTTGCGGTATGGTCATATACCTGCCCCTGGCATACACAACGATTAATGATATTTGTCAGGTGATTGGGCTGGTAATTCGTACGCAACATCTGGTTGTCCTGGCACCTGCGATGAAAGACTCATGGATCCAGCTAATTTTGTTGTTAGTGTTTCCCTCTTCCTTGTTTGGTTTCACCTTGACAACGCGGGCGCAGAATGCATCATTCAGTATCAACTCTCTGAAGGTGTATAGAAAGCAACCGTTTTCTGGGCAGACCTCGGCAGGGACATCGCTATCAATGATACCGATTCAGATCATGATTTTGCTGCTGGCAGCCGTCCTCAATGTTCTGATCCTTTAAAATGTTACCCACTATGATTTCATGAACGCGATAGAGAGAGGATATAGAAGGATACTCGTAGAGCATTACACAAGCTAATCTATAGTTTCATTCTTAGAATTTGACCACCTGTTCTGTCTACAGCGGGGGGTTGAGCGAAACTGGCGCAAAGGGGAGTGATGCAGGCATATCCATTTTGTAACGCCCATGCGTCGGAGCCGACGGGAATGTTGGAAGGATCTGGAGCTAAGATTGGAGAGAGGTCTGGTGAAAACTTGAACAGTAGATTCTGTGGCTTGTCCAATATGCCTTTGTCGGTCGCGTCGGGTCCAGCCGCTATTACGGTTGTCACTGTATCTGCAGCTTCAGCGTGTGCGATGTCCTTGAACAAACGGCCGTATGAATTTTTCAAAAGGTGTGTCCAGTAGACATCTAGACCTTCTTCCGATAGTAGTCCCTGTATCATGGGTATATTTACGCTGTATAAGTCAATTTCGCCGTCACGAAGGCCTCCGCCGTCTTTACCCCAGTTGTTCCACAGGTAATGAACGATGTGGCAACAGAGAGCGTGGGCTGGATGGTGATGGTCAATTGATACTGGCTCGGTCATCGTCCCGTATGAAACAGCGATCGACCGCATCTTCGATAGTGAGGACGATAAAGCTGCGCCGATAGTACCTGAGGACAGAGCGAATGCGGCTTGAGAAGATGGTGTTAGATTTCAGCCACTGTATAAACCTTCTGCAATCACCTGAAGTATTTCTGCCAAGGTTGGGCCCTGAGATCTTTTCCAGAGTCGCGCGTGCATTAGACATTTACGAAATAGACGAGGGAGTACAGTACTTACAACTAAATCGATTAACCCTGGATAAAGATTATGAAGTGCGATATTTGCGCAGGTCGCAGGGGTCTGTCAGAGATCAGTCAGCGTGCAAAGGCTTACAATTGAATTTGTATACCCCATCAAGAATAATCCATTCTGCCTACAAACGTGAATACAAAAACGGAGTAAGAAAGGTATAGCTCTCACAAGCTCTCCATCTTTCAACTGACGCGGATGTTCTGAGATCTCGCTCTGACCGTCATGTCTAGGGTAATAGTACCAACCCCGAGTTTTCTGTTTGATTTGGTATGCTTTGCCTGAGAAGAATCAACTTCAGAAACAAAAAAGACGTATAGATTACAAACCGATCCAAGATTTCTGAGCGCTGGGAATAACCACTTTGACATTCCAACCTTTAGAGAGATTGGTAACTCGGGGAAATCGTATAACAATCTTTGATAGACGAACCAAGGTCTCGAGTCAACTGTTGGTATAGTCCTAGAATATACGGTGACTCGTGAGGATCCGGTGGTCCATCATCGTTCTGAGCGATTAGAATGAATAAATCAGACGTAACGAAAGGCCCACATACAGTCAGAAGGACAGTGATGGTCATATCTGGAGGCTGAAAGTGAGAAGAGCGAGGCATCAATTCGGCTATATCACCTTGTTCTATACATAGCCCAGTTTTTCTCTTCCTTTGGGCTGTTGTGCCGCTGTCCTTGCGCCTGGCATGGCATCTAGCCGGCCTTTCCTTTCCTTGCCTGCCGTCCCTCCTCTAGGTCTCGATATGGAGGATGGTATCTCAATGCTGCAGATTGAACAGCATGACCCATCTTCTCCCATTCCAGGGTCACCCTCGACAGCGCTAGACAACAAAGACGCGAAAACGGCGATACCAAAACAATCTCTTGTTTCTGCCCCAAGTCTTCGAAAATCTGTCTCCGTAGACTCATTCTCACAATACAATCGTGAAACTCCCGCCATAACCGGGCTGGGCCTGAATCGAGGAAACACGAGCTCTGCACTCGAACCGCCTCGCACTGTTATCTATGGGGTTTCTTCCAGCCTGAAGAAGGAGAACGGGGAAGAATCCCAAGCCAGTCTCAATCACGGAACCAGCTCTACTCCCAACAAAAATCCTGAACCAGATTCCGATCTCGAACGGTTGGACAGCCTTAAGAGTCCCGTAGTACGCTACCGCCACAACTCACTTCTACCTCAAGACCAAACAAAACCATTCATGCGAGGTGGTGAACTTCAACCGCTACCACTTGCTCGAACTCCTACGTTAAGCACAGCCTCTAGTCTGAGCACTAACTCAACAAGGCTGGATGATGCTCCCAGGTCACAATCATCCTCATCTCTGCAGCAAATACCGAGGCGAGGAACATTACCTGCTCTTTCTTCGCCGAGTCGGGCCCGCAGCGGAAGTTTGGGAATGTACAGTGCACCACTGAGGCGATCAGCAGTAAATGGTGCTATCGTGGGTACCAGTATCTAAAACGGTAATGATTGTAGTTGACGAGCCATTCCAGTCTGATATCAGAAATGTTGACCCAACCGTTACACTGGTCGTGGTTGGCTCTGCAGGATGTGGAAAATCAACCGTAATCCGGAAAGGCCTCAAAAGGTTTGCTCTATCCGAGCCCATTGCTTGCCGAACGATTTCTGGTATACCAGGTCTGGCCTCGGTCACAAACTGTAAGGCACCGTACAAGGCCAATCTATAGATATCTCAACACTTTATACGCAGATATTCGCCGGACTGGCCGTGTTGGTCAACTGGAGAACGTTATCGACTGCCCGTTGAAAGTTCTTGAAGCAAGTGCTCAGATTGCGCCGGGTTCCTCACCAATCCGACACAATCCAATACTTGACCCTGTACCACGCGTGGATGGAGCTGTTATATGTTATGATGCATCGAACCCTTCTTCTTTTGTCCCACTGGACAGGATGCTGTGTATGTTTTAATTTCCGTTGACACTCCATTGCTGACTTGCTCGTAGCCGACTACAGTGCGATGCGGATTCCAATCTTAGTATTAGCATGTAAGTCGGATTTGACACATCGTGTGGACTCTTCAAAGGCACATAATCTGTGCAAAATTTTCGATGTCGGAGTGATAGAAGTGAATCACGAGACCGAGAAGGAACGAATTGCTCTTGCATTTGAGTTCTTACTCCAAGCAGTCTGGCGTGATCGTCGTAGGTGTCTTCATCCTCGAGAGCGATCTGATTTATGAAGCACCATCATGTAGGGGACAAGAGACAAGGTTCCGACGTAAAATACCGCAATCCAGCATCTCCAAAGTTATTAAAGCATCACATTCTGTGGCACACCTCTGGTTCAACATCATCGGTTGCTGTGTCACCACTCATAACTGTGGATGCAGTGTCACGTGAACAGAATATTACGGCCAGCGCGCCAGTTCTACAAAGTGCAGCTCCCCCCATTTCGTTGATGGTAAACGTCCCATCAAGTGAACCACGAAGTGTGGGAGAGCCCTCCAATATTAATTGGAAAAGAGGTCAACCTCTCCCTTATTCGAAACCATATGCCACAGTCAGAAATGAAATACCGGTCGAGAATGTCGCAGTAACGACTAGAGGCGATTCTGGCGATGCTTCTGTGGAGAAGCCAGATCCCAATGACCTGTGAGTAGTTCAATTATGGAGACGGATCATCACCTAACGCTTGCGGAGTAAACCTGCACTGTACATGACATTGGATGAGTTGCTTGACAAACTATTGTTTCTTTCTGTAAGCGCTGACGGTACGTTGGACAAAACTTCATTTTATCTTACTAATGTTGCATAGACCCCTCGTTCATCACTCACTTTCTTCTCACATATCGTCGGTTCGCAACGCCTCGTAACGTCCTGCTCACCATGCAAAAGCGTATGCGGCAACTGGATAGTCTTTCTGCAGATCCAATGTTTGCATGTTTTGCTCAAATGAGGTAATTTGTTATGCTGTCACATTAGACCGTATGAACCATTGTCTGGCAGGATCTGTGCGCTGCTCGAGGCATGGATTAAGGACTATCCATACGATTTCTCTGTTCGAGGAACTGCCGGCGCCTTGTCTGCCTTGATTAAATCCATCTTATCAAAGACATACCTTCTCCACTATGGTTCTGAGCTCCTTCCTTTCCTTGAGGCTTTGTCAAGTTATAGAGACGATGACTCTGCATGGGCTTTGAAGGTTAGCGTCACTGGGGACACCAGCGATTCGGAAAGCGCTTTAGACGACGAAGAAATTTTCAAACCGCTAGAAATCAGTCCCAGTGTCAGTTGCACACATCCCTCGGCTGCGTATGAAAGGGCGCAGCCGGCTCGTGAGCGGAAATCAAGCCTGCCTCTGGCCAAAGCCCTGAAACAGGTGGTGGCTGGTCTAGACCCTGGGGATCTATCCATAAAACAAAAGATGAAAGAGCTTGTCAAGCTTTCGCATGAAGTCATGCTTTTCGACCCAGAGGTTGTTGCACAGGAGATAACTAGGTTGCAGGCGAAACTGTTCCTGAGAATCCAGGTGAGTGTGGTTGACGCCTTCCTCTACTGGAGTAGTGATTCTGGTTCAGCCGAGGCATTGGCTCCACCTAACATTCGTTGGCAAGAATGAATTCAGTGAGACAATCTCAGCATCGAATTCTTTCTCGAATCACCTTGCGGAATGGTAAACCCAGTCATTGTGTATGCCTTTACAAGCTTAATTGTGCATAGGGTCCTGTCGTTGATTTTATGTCATGAAAAGCCCCGCACTCGTGCTAGACAGGTTGAGAAGTTCGCAGAGATAGCCACCAAATTGCGGCATCTCAATAATTACTCGGCACTACGTGCCTTCATTGCGGGAATCCATAGCTCGACTTATCCTACAGACGAAACGATCGAGTTGTTCAGGAACAAATGCCCGGAGCAATACAAGAGTCTGCAATCATGGGATCTTTTGTTTCGACCTGTCCGCTCCCATCGAGCATACAGAACGGCCCTGAAGAACTCCAAGGGTGGATGCATTCCAGCATTGTCAGTCCAACCATACAAATTCTCATGTATTTTAACCATATTCCTAGGGAGGTTCACATTCAAGATCTCATAAGAGCCCACGAGGGTAACCCAGATGCCCACGTTAACGATAGCAGCAAGATTCATTGGGGAAAGTTTAATCTGATTGGGAAGTTCATCGTCAGCACCACTCAGTGTCAGATTCAGTGCCGCAATGCTGTGGAATACCAGTTCCCTGATCGTGCTGACGCAGTAGAACGGCTACTTCGGTACCCATTGATGACGGAGGAGGTAAGCGAGAGGTTTGTATACGTCTCCTGGTAAACGCAATAACACAGGAATACAGCTGAAGAAGATGAGACTTCCTCTAGAATACTTGGAGTTTGAGAGTAGCGCTGTCAAGGTCCCAGCTGTGAGGACGCCTCAATCTCTGGCAGCATCCTACAAGGCAACTGTAGCTTCAACTCAGCCCACTCATCAAACCTTACCCCCCCAGCGTATCCCTGCTCAGCCTCCCAGTGTCCAGGCGCGATCTCAACCTGTTGTGTCCGAATCTGTGTCACCTAAAACCACGATTACCCGCCCCCATTCTGCACAAAATCCATCTACGAAACCGGTATTTGCTGGAAATCCGACTCGAAGTTTAGGTTTCCCTCTAGTACATGAACTGCAGTACTGGTAACTCTCAGCATGCTGGTTCATCATGTATTGTGATCAAGGCTCTTCATATTGATTTGACGATTAGGATACCCACGATTTCTCTATCTGGACGGTTATTTTTATCGGATGTGTTACCTATGTGTAGGAACAGGATGCTTTCGAATTGCACTTACGTAAATCATGATGGTTCTGGCTAAAATTATTATCGTCGTTTGCAAACTTCAAGAACTACAACTGCAAGAGCCGAAGTTTTGCACACCATGGCAGACTACATTATGACCATAGATTCGGACTCTGAAGAGCAGCCTAAAAAACAAGTCAGAGACGAGGGACAAGAACAAGAGGAGTCAAAATTCAATCCGGACTTCGTGTTTGATACTACCGGCGACCCGTACGTCGATGTTATTGATCAACACCATACATTGAACGATTTGGTTAAAGCGGGAACAAAACCCGTTGGTACGATTTAACGCTTGCAGAAGCATTCGTTTACAAATTCTTTAGGACCCCATCTCTGTTAATGACATCATTGCACGTCGGTCGACATTGAAAAAGCGGAAGCGACAAGAAGACACTCACCTTGACGAAGAGTCTGATCAGATCTCTGAAAGGGACGAAGAGAGCAACAGTTCTGGAGATGACTCATGGGCTACCTCGGACGAAGAGGACGACGATGTTTCGCATAACACCTCCGATGAAGAAAAGGCTAAGAACGAGTCCATCAATTCTTCAGACGAGCTCGAATCTGATTCTCAGGCTGATAAGGACCGCAAAGCTGCATATTTCGACTCTGAAAGTGCTCCGAAGCAGCTCCATGACTCGTTTTTGAAGATGAACTTATCCCGTCCTATCATCAAAGCTCTGACAAATTTAGGCTTCAGCAAGCCCACGCCCATACAGGCATCCACAATACCTGTTGCAATGATGGGCAAAGATATTGTAGGAAATGCTGTCACTGGTTCGGGGAAGACGGCGGCATTTATGATCCCAATGCTAGAGCGACTCATGTACAGAGAAAAAGGGAAAAATGCAGCCGCCACCAGGTGTCTCATTCTCGTTCCTACTAGGGAGTTGGGCGTTCAGTGCTACGACGTTGGAACTAAATTAGCAATGCATACAGATATCCAGTTCTGTCTCGTTGTTGGTAAGTAAGGTTGTCCTCCCACCACTCTCTTGTAATGTCTGTGCCGCAGGTGGGCTGTCCGTCAAATCCCAAGAAGTCGCTTTACGGAACAGACCTGATGTAGTTATTGCGACTCCTGGCCGCCTTATAGACCACCTTCGAAACTCTCCCTCCTTTACGCTGGATGCACTGGATATTCTCGTCTTGGACGAAGCAGACAGAATGCTTTCGGACGGGTTCGCGGATGAATTGGCCGAGATAATCAGGTCCTGCCCTGTGTCACGCCAAACTATGTTGTTCTCAGCCACGATGACGGATTCGGTGGACGAGCTCGTGAAGATGTCGCTCAATAAACCTGTTCGGTTATTCGTAGATCCAAAACGAAGTACCGCTCGAGGCCTCGTCCAAGAATTTGTTCGAGTCCGTGCTGGCAGAGAAGGCGAACGTTCACCAATAGTTGTCGCGCTGTGTAAGAGGACTTTCAAGCACAGAGTTATCGTTTTTGTCCGTAGCAAAAAACTTGCTCACCAGTTGCATGTCGTATTTGGCCTGTTTGGTATGCAGAGTGAAGAATTACATGGAAATCTAACCCAGGAACAAGTTAGTATTATCCCACCTTCAAAGGCGGTTCGCTAAAGTTTTAATAGCGCCTCCGGGCTCTTCAACAATTTCGAGATGGATCTGTTGATTTCTTGATAGCGACAGATTTAGCGTCTCGTGGTCTGGATATCAAAGGTGTCGAAACAGTCATTAACTATGATATGCCGGGGCAACTGGAGCAGTACTTGCATAGAGTAGGAAGGACAGCGCGTGCCGGAAACAAAGGACGGTATGAATCTTTCTGTTGCTTTTAGATGATCTTTAACCTTCGCTTGTATCCAGATCTGTGACACTTGTCGGAGAGGCAGATCGGAAGATACTTAAAGCGGCTATTAAACATGCTCATGACGAGGACAAGATTCGTCACCGTGTTATCCCTCAGGAGGTTGTCCAAAAATGGACGCAAAAAATAGAAGAAATGAAAAATGAGATTGCGGAAATTCTGCAGGAAGAGAAAGAGGAAAAACAGGTGAATGACTTGGGTACTTGCGATGCGACAACCTTCATGAATTTGGTGTACAGTTCAGGCAAGCTGAGATGGAGTTGAAAAAAGGACAGAATATGATAGAACATCAGGAGGAGATATATTCTCGACCTGCCAGAACATGGTTCCAGTCTGCCAAGGAGAAGAAGAAATCTGAAGGTATGCATGTCGTTTATTCGTGCTTATTTTTACTTATCACGCTCTCCAGCGTTGAGTAAGCGTCAATACGAGGAAGGATTCAGCGCTGGTTTGAAGGGCGAAAAGCTCAAAAAGGATACAGGTGATAATAAGGTAAACATAATTCTCAATGCAATGCGATAAATTATGACACTTGTGGGTTATAAGCCGAAGAGGGACAAACTTTCAGGACTCTCTCGAAAAGCAAAGCGGAGGAAGATGGCAATGGAAGCAGACAAAGAATTTGGGGATGGCCACGCTATAGACGCTGCGATCCGGTCCGCGAAGCGATCTGGTCGCCCGTCCAAGATCGGAGTAGTTGATAAGCGGGCCATCAGCCACCGGAGTAAGTCGCATGCGACGGTTAAAGGTGGGAGTACTTTTGAGAGTGACATGGGGCGTAGGAAGGGTCGTAAGGAGGTCGAGGGGTCGAAAAAGAAAACTGGCAAGAAGAATAGATTGAGGTAGTGCTGTGACTTTGAAATTGTGACCCTGATGTTAGCTTTGCATGTCACTTTCTTATTCCAAGATGCATTCAAATGCCTTCGCGTCTCTCGCGGTGCTGCAATTCTCTTCACCGAGCCGCCTGCTCTCGTCTTCTTGTTGCCCAGATAAAGATCTACTCATCCTTATTTCCCGCTTAGGTGGCCAAGATAGGGTTAGCTTGTGGAATTCAACCCAGGGAACAAAAATCTGGGAAGTTGACATTGGGGACGAGAACAGTGGGGCAACGGTTGTGGACATTGCTTGGAGTCCGGATGGTATGGGATAACGTGTATCATTGCTAGGTCGTTTGTTCACGGAACATAGGACAGAGCGTAGCTGTTGTACATGATCCTCCGCAAATAACGCTGCATTCTGTCCAGGACGGCAAAAGGACATTGACTATTCCAACTCCAGAACAGCCTGCTTCAATACGGCCACCACCTCGTCTGGTAGGAATATGGTGGTTTCGCGACGACAGAGTTCAAAAATCCGGCTCAATCCCCGATATTTTTAAGCGCAATGACGTCATCGTGGGTGGCAGTTTCGTTGATATCGAGGATTGCCTGACACAATTAAGACTGGTTCAACGCTTTCAATCTTAAGAAATCTACCTTTACTAGATCCCTTACAAGAAGATTTGGAGAAAGCAACGTAATAACAGTCTTTCATTACTTTATAACTCTAATGACTTTAATAGCGCGACAGACTTGTTTGCATTTCAGGGTTCCCAAACCCGTTCTGCGAAGAAATCTTATCTTCCAGACTTAATCAAGTCTTGGCCTACTCTTACTCTGGACTCGTCTCATACATCAATAAGCACTTCCTTTCACGAGAAACAAGAGTCCTCAGACGATGCAGAGGAATCTAACGTAAACAGTATCGTAGTGGTGACCGATGACTTTGGTGGCTTGCACTACTTCCTAGATGGCACATGTCCTCTTGGATCGGTAACATTAGGTCCCAATATCTCAGTCGCATCCCTATCTAAACGACCCGCGCGTGCTCTGTTCTTGGCGCATTCCTCCATCACCACCAATGAACGTGTGTGTACGGATTTGGAACCAACTTGCATTGAACTGCCTTTGCTCTCTCACCGAAAGCCAAGAGACCTTGCGATGCTTTCCTCAACAGCTCGAGCACTAATATGGTATGTCATACGATGCGTGAAGGAAATGCGAGCCATGTGGTTTGGCTCTGATACTGCGAGCGGTGCCCGCGAGATAGGGCCAAAATGGATACGAGGTTTAGAAGAGAAACAGAAGGAACAATACGGTCGTAGGTCTTCTGTGCCTATGACACGGATGTATTGACCAATATCATCTGCAGAAGACGAACCAAATCCAATTTTGGACCTTACTTGCCTATTGCTAACTGGCAGAGCATCGGAGCCGCTACTTGACTATCTTGGTAGTGGTGAACAAATGAGTGAAAGGGTTAGCGACCACAGTCATGTGCCCAGTTACGTAGCATTGACCTACCACACCCAGGGAATCCAAAAGTGGGAAACAGTCATGATTGAAACCTTGACAAAACTGCGTGATTTTTCTGAGAAACGTGTTGCGCCTGCTTGTCAGCGGCTCCATCTTGTTTTAGAAGAGCTTCATGGGTGGTCACAGTTGTGAGCCTTCCATTGCTTTATTCTCTTTCGTTGTTGACAGTTTCAAGGCTACAATTCAACCAGTTTGAGCTCTGTGTAGGGGACCTGACAACATGCCTTGACCTGACAGGCAGAGCGGTGGTCATAGCAAGCTGGCTGGCCGGTGTTGCGCGTCGAGAGATCATTCGATTCAGAGAATTTCTTTCTTGGCTTCGGTTCGGTAAGCACTCGTAATGTCGGTTACGTTCATTATGAATTCTGGCCTCAGAGACAGCTGTTATCGCGAACACCAATCCTGACTCTGGCCCGGTTCCCAAGCACGACTTCCTTGAAGTCAACAACTACCTTGTTTCAGGGCTCGTGGTCAGCTCCATAGACAAGTGGTTCATGGGTCCTATTCCATCATTTTCGCCTCGAGATCTAGGACTGCCAGGAGACGCCTACTCCAGTATTTCTAGCGTTTTAGAAAAGGCCCATCTGGTTCTCAACACACCTGGCCAGGTGGCCTGGCAAGCCGTTCGTTTTGTTCAATTCCTTTCTAGGCCACTTTCTAAATTATGGTTGTCCCTAGAACGGCACGCAAAAAGATCTGAGTCATTTAGACCGGAATCTTGACGCCTTGGTGCAAGAACTGGCAACGCGCTGTCGGCGAATTTTTGATCATGCGGCTTGTGCCGTCGCCCGATCTGCGGTCATCTCGAGAAGCGATTTAGCCTTACCGCGAATAGCAAGCGCAAGGCAGTCAGGGGAGATCCACTTCTCTATCCGAGAGCGTAACAGCACGGACGAGGTGAGCACTTCATACATCAGAATTGCAAATGACGGAGCGATTAGGGAGGTGAAGTTGTACAACACCTCGCATCAGTGATGCCTTCAAAGCAGCAAAATATATGTGCGCATATTGATAGATCTACCTCATGACCGGCAGGAACTAACCGACAATCAAAGTGATATTAGCCCGTCTTCGCTTCAAGGAGGCTAGTAGTGTGCCATATGAAGTCGGATTTGTCCCTATCGAGTGTTGCCTAGAAGATGAGGCACCAGATGAGCCGCCTAGCTTTGACCTACTAGAAGCGGAATATTTTGACGACGAATTTATCGTTATCATCTACCGGCTTCGAAGCAAAGACAGTTCGTAGGATGGGAGAATCCGCATTGGCACGTTGACTGATTGAATTGACAGAATTGGCATTTATAGCAACGGTCAAATATAATGATATAGGGTATCAGCCGCTGGAACCGACTGTATACGTAAATTTGTCTGGCCGCGAAGATCTGATGGTGCATGGAAAGAATCGTTGGGAGCAAGGGACAGTAAGAATGGACAACCCATAATTTTATCAGCGACACTGATTTTTGGAGCAGTTGCACACGACATCAAGTCCGATCAAACAGTGTCGCGCGTTGAAAGGTTGCAAGACAGGGCGAGTGTGTCTGGCAGTGAACGGAAGAACGGGACGGAGAGTGGCCTGTGTACTGGATGGGACAGGGACGACGGTGGAGACATTTGACTTAGAAGGAGAAGCAGAGGATATGGAGATTGCGGAGGATGAAGAAAGTTGAGAGCGGCTTGACGGGGTTGCCGGTTGGGGATAGAACATGGCCCACGAACTCGGATGGTTCTAGCTGGAAATGGCGATGGACAAAGTTCATGTGGTGAGAACCCTGGCGCGAGGCCGGAATTCGAGGAGCAACAAGTTGATTTTCTTGTAGCCGGGTGGCGGTTTGGGTGGCGGACCAATGGAGATAATTCCGTTCGAGAGAAGCTGAGCAGCCAGGCTTTCAGGCCCAAAGCACCCTTCGAGAATGTTGGCTGTCAGTGCGAGCGCCGCACCCCTTCCTCCAATCTTAAATTGTCCACAATATCGGCTAAGTCGTCCTCTTTAAGGGCCGCGGACCCTCTCCTCGTGTCCATTCATTCGAGATTCTTTTTTCTATGCCTTTTTAAAAATCTCCTGCCCCTCCACTCTTTCCTCCGTACTTCCCTCTCTAATGCCCAAATCAAATCCTACTTTGTCACCATCTACTAATAATGCTCAACCTCCTTCTGTCAAGTCAAGTCCAGACGATGCCGTAAACAAGCTCTCAGATGTCGCGCTCCGAAAGAAGAAGAATGCCGACGCCCAGGCCGCATTCAGAGCCCGACGAGCGAATTATATCGCTACCCTTGAAGAGACAGGTCCGACAGATTTTTTCCTTTTTCTCGTCATTCTGACACATCGTGCAGTCACCAGCCTCGAGTCTGTCGTGGTGCAAGTGCAGGAATCTTGGCGGGAATCACGACGAGAGGCTAATAATCTCCGTACCGAGAACGCTTACTTGCGATATGAATATTGCGAGCGCGAAAAATTCTGGAGAGCTCTGTGGTCCGCCAAAAAATCTGGTCCAGAAGAATTACCCCCGATGCCGCCTTTATATCATGCTTGCGCACAGCCGATGTCCTTACCTATCCAATTGAACGGACAGCTTAACTTGCAACAGTATATCCACAGCCAGCCTGGCTATAGGGCCGGCAATGATGCAGCACCTGTAGGCTATGGAGGCCCTGGTCAACAGTACCAAAACAACGCCACTCCTCTGCCCTACGGTACGACAAATGCAGATATGACCGGACAAAGCGCTCAGGTACTAAATGCTCGTCTGCCAAAATATGGCGGATACAACTACGGCTTGCAAAACTCGGCCGATCTCACTCATGGTAGTCAAACGTCTCATACGCCACCTTTTGGGGAGTCGCCTACTGTTACTCCCGATATGTCATATATTGCCCGGTTTCCTGGTGAAGAGCAAAAGGTACCAATGAACGGCCTTGAACCAACACCTCTGAGCTTCCACAACAGTCGGTCGCTCTCACCGACTTCGACGCCAGGATCAGCGTCAACTACTTCCTTGACGTCTCCCTTTCAGTTCGCATATCCTGAGAATTCCGTTGGACAGGATCGTATAGATTTTGATTATCGCCGACACCCGCACTCTCATGCCCCAGACGTTGCCATCCATGGCGGGACAGCCGACATGGCTCTTGGCAACTCCACTGCCGATGCCACTCGTTATCGTCTAGGAACCAAGAGGTCGTCGTCTTGCAGTGAACGGCCGCTTCTTCCCGGCCTTCCTTTTGTTGCTGCAGATACCTGTTCTCGTGACAGAGGAAGCAATGATGAGAATTGTACAATATATTCAAATTCGAGGCTTCGAAGTCGCCGCGCTGTCACTTCTCGTGCATCGCGTTCCCCGTCGCCACCGCCTTTATCAGGGACACTGGCTGTGATCAAGGCTCAGACGTTCGGAGCACTGCGCAGGACGCGTGCTCGGACAAAAAAAGCGTCTGAAGGCGCAGCCAAAGTTGCCATGGATGTACTGGAATCCAGAGGTATCGGCCACATTGGTACGGGTGGATCTGCTGGAACAAAACGACAAAGACTCCATAATGACTCTACAGATACGGAACGACCCTAGAGAATTTTTTTTACCGCTCAGGAAGGTTAATGTACATGTAATCTTGAAGATAAACTATTACTCGTTCTTTAATGGTTGTGCATGTTAAATATCTGTATTCACCGCGATGTAATATATCCAAGTTCTTGCTCTCTCATTCAACTCGAAAGAAAAGGAAAAAGGCGCGCCGTAAGGGTTAGTAAACAAGAAAGGCAATCATTTTAGCATATCAAGGGACAAAGCATCCTAACAAATCCTAGCCCTGAAATTCCGCGCCACTAGTTTGGGTGACCGAAAGTGGCTCATTGGCGCGGCACAACAAATAATCCTTAAAAACGCGCAATCAACGTGTGTTTATGACCCTGAAAACATTGGAGGGACCCTATAGACTATATCTCGACACAGCCTTGTTGAAATTCCAGTCACGCCCATTTTTATCTAGCTCAAATATCCGCTGAACAGGAAAGTGGAGGTGCTTAATTTCAATCTAGTCTAGGCACTGCTACATCCCAAGGTCCGCGAATCTCACTGATATAAAGAACCCTGTTTAGTGACCCGTGATTATCAACAAAATCTTCAAGATGCTCACTTTTTATATTTTTGCGCCCACATGAGGAGCGCCGGAGCAAGGAAAGTAACGAAGGAAAAAATCAGCATGTACAAGCATGTGATCTTCCACGAGAGCCCCACGGTGAACCATACTGTGGACAGGACAAGACCGAAGGTGAGGGAGGACTGGACGGCCGAACCTGACGCCTATCCGGATGAGTATTTAGTTCCGGATGGATAAAGTGATTAGAAAAACCTGAAAACGGTATCGCAAGAACGGGAACAAGGCAAACGCTTGAATTGAAAACAGCATGAGACCAAACACGGCGATGTCTGTAGTTAATCGAGAAGCAAGCACCGCGGATGCTGATACTGCTGCATTCATTGATATGACGGAAGTTAATCTATGGTAATGAAAATCAATGTGAGCATCAGAGTTCATTGTTGTTGACGTTTACCGCCCGGTCAACTGCTCCTTGCCATTGAGTGCACTGTAGTCTGCCAGGATAGCATTCAACAAGAGGAGGATCGCAGAAAGTGCCCAGATAGAGTCAGACGATGTCGACGCGGTTAATGTCCTCAAGACCGGAGACAGGGACATGAGAGCTAAGAATATCAGTATGGAAGATTTAAACGTTTTGAGGACTAGGTGGATCCGTCAGTACAGCAATGAATTCAGAACAGGCAGCGAGCACAAACAACTGTTGATCCTCTCGTCTAAAGCGACCTGTGACTGATCGAGCAGTACCCAAAGCGTATAACCCGATACAAAGCATCCGACAGATAGCCATATTAGTGTGCGGGGATCAAGTAGCTGTTCCTGCAGGTGAACGAAAACAGAAATGAAGATGCATATGGTTGCGAGGTGTTGGGTTACAGCGCAGGAGAGAGATACCAAAGACCAGTAGGTATATGGGCGAAAATTGGCTACATGACAGTTGAAGCTCGATATCAAGGTTAGGAAACTCAACACGCACGGTTCCTCCGCAGAGACGACAGGAAGTCTGGAGGTACGTAGTTATCTGGATATGGTTGCCTCTTCCAGAGAACCTTCTCCCAGTTCTCTGCCTCAGCACTCATGAAGGCACCATTCGGCATTCAACAAGAAAGTGTCGTAACGCGTGACTAGTACAAAACATTATTACTATCCTACATTCTCTTAATTAGTCCCACTGGATAAATATTTTCAGAACGAGTTGCTCTCATGACTGGTGTCTTACCACAAGTTGCACTTCTTGCTTCGGTTCTGGTACAGTTTTGACGGGCTTTGCGGCTTGCGCGGCTAATCGTCCTTGATTGGGATTAGAGGGGTGGGTCCCCCTTCCGTGCGCCTGTAATATCAAAGAGTCAGAGGGCTGAAAAATGTCAAATGCCCAAGCTGACTGCTCTCAGGCGTTGTTCAGCTGCCGCAGCAGCAGCAGCACGCGGATTGTATGGACGGGGATCTTCGTTACCGTCTACGGGTTGAAGAACATGAGCTTCAGTATGAGTTCCAGCCAATCTAGAGCAGAGGGAGCCCATGCGTCTTTTACCCTCTGTGACTAGTGTGACGTGTGCTATAGTACAGGTAAAACGAGTAGCTAGCGTTGCACCCCCGAAACTGGGGTATAACCTCCTCCTCCAAGCCTTTGCGCTTCAGTTCGCCTTCGTGGAAGCCACGTCTAAAGATTGCTTAGCTCAGAAAACTTATCTGTCATCTTCGTTACCAACCTGCCACCAGCGTTGACCACTGTTCCAACCCAGCTCCATCTCCGTCGCCAAGCCGGCCTTCTCTAGGCGGCTCTTGATGCCAGCCGCCAGGAGAAGGCCAAACACCACCAACAGGAAGAGCGTGACTACTAGCTGATCCCTGGGCGAATCCCGCTCTGCAACCAAGCAGTCAACGGAGCTAAAGCATAAAACATCTAGAACGTACGGAAACAGCGTGCTTCCACGTCCCCTTCCTTGCCCGTTGCCGTGTCTGGGTTAGTTTCACCCAATGAAGCGCCTGCGCAGATGGGCAGGTTCTGATTTAGACACCATTGTTTTGTACAAGATAGACACGGTTGGGCTGGATTATCCGGGATATTGAGGTGTAGGATAGAATAATTGGATTGGAAGCAGATGCCTTGTAATGAGTCGATACACAGTGTCAATACCAGAAGGAAAGCAACAAGTACATTTGCAGAAACTGGTAGCTTCCCATTTGTTAAGGGCACACCTCGAGAGTGTCTGCAGACGGATATGAGGCCTCTACGTATATCATTCAGAGTAACTTACGAATAGTGAGGCGACGAAAAGGAGGAATAGCGACCAAGTCGATGGACGATGCATGAGGTATGTAAGAGCAGCGATGACCAAATCCGGCAAACTCACAATTTACGCGCGCGACTACGATGTCTGCAGAGTTCGAGGACGTCCTCACAAATCAGCCTGTAGTCATTGACAATGTGTGTGCCTTTTGAATATCATTGCCCACTAGATGCCAACTTTCGCCTTGCCATCAGGGTTCCGGCACAATCAAAGCTGGTTTCGCAGGACAAGATCATCCAAAGTGCTTTTTCCCGTCCTTGTGCGTTTCTACGGTTAGGACCTCTCTCAGATAGTTATTATCGCTTGACATCTTGCAATTTCCTACCGCAGTGTCGGAAGGCCGAAACATGTGCGCGTCATGGCCGGTGGTCTTGAAGGCGACGTGTTTATTGGAAGACGCGCGCAAGAATATCGAGGACTCCTCAAGATCAAGTATCCCATGGAACATGGCATTATCACTGACTGGGATGATATGGAACGCATATGGAATTGGATCTACACAGAAGAACTTGGAACGCTAAGTGAAGAGGTGCGCAGTCCTCCCCTCTCAATGAAATGGATCGCCCTGACGAACGGGCCAGCACCCCGTGCTTTTGACTGAAGCACCACTCAATCCACGCAGCAACAGAGACGTGGCTGCACAGATTTTCTTTGATACGTTCAACGTGCCGGCGCTGTTTATGTCTGTTCAAGCCGTTTTGTCACTGTGAGTAATATCACAGTCGCCACCATCCACGATGCGGATGCCAAACATACAAAAGGTATTCCACCGGACGTACGACCGGCATTGTCCTAGATTCTGGTGATGGTGTCACGCACGCAGTACCCGTATTCGAGGGATTCTCTATGCCACATGCAATACGTCGCGTAGATGTTGCAGGAAGGTAATTCGTCGCGTTTCTATGCGCGAGCACTTCTAATAGCAGAGCAAAGAGATGTCACCGACCATTTGCAACTACTTCTTCGAAAATCTGGACATCATCTTCACACGACTGCTGAACGAGAGGTTGTGAGAACAATAAAGGAAAAATGTTGTTACGTTGCTATGCACCCAGCAAAAGAAGAAAAAGACACATTGGGTCGAGTAGAGGAATTTAGACTGCCGGACGGCAATGTTGTACAGGTAGGCTTGACCCGTCAAAAAGCCCTGAAAAAACGTAGCTGATGGAGTTTGTAGCTTGGTTCAGAACGATTTCGGGCTCCTGAAATTTTGTTTAACCCTGAGCTGATCGGTCAAGAGTACTCCGGTGTCCACCAAGTCGTTGTTGACTCTATCAATCGGGTCGATTTGGACCTGCGGAAAAGCTTGTTTTCAAACGTCGTTCTTAGCGGCGGCAGCACCCTATGCAGAGGTCAGTGACTAGCAAGCTACTAGCTCAAGATCACGGCATTTAATTAAATTAGGCTTTGGTGACCGTTTGCTTAACGAGGTCAAGAAACTCGCTGTGAAGGACGTTAAGATTAAGATTTATGCACCCCCGGAGCGGAAGTACTCGACTTGGATAGGGGGATCCATTCTGGCCGGTTTAAATACATTTAAGAAGGTGCGTTCACATAGCATTTTGGTTTCATCTGAAGCTTTAAGATGGTATTGGCAGATGTGGATATCCGCAGAAGAGTATCAGGAGGATCCCGACATCATTCACAAAAAAACAGGATTCTGAGCCCCGCTTTTTTACTTCACTTCGTTCACCGTTATACCCAACTCAGTGGTTCCTTAGATAGGTGTAATGCAGCTGGTTCTCGCATTTGTTGTTTTGATTGATCGCCAATACATGGATGGTATTCATGTATACAACTATGGGTAGCATATTGTATGGACCCCGGTTGACGAAAGTATGCACCAAAAAGAGAGAACCATGGATGGAGCAGCTCAGTTTTACTTGCCCTTCTTGGGAGGCTCTGCAGCCTTGACCTTCTTGGTGCCCCGGAGCTAAGAGTGGAAGATCATGACACTGCAAGGCATAAAAACAAACAACGTACCTTCTTTGCGCGATTCTTGCGCTCTTTCCGCAGTTTGCGTGATGGTTTGTCAATTTTCTTTTGCAGACCAGACTAGAGCCACCTAAGCAAGACAATCGACATGTCAACTGATTTGCATACCCGAATCAACCGATGTTTAGGCTCGAATTTTCTTTGAGATGCCTCGTCATCGTATATAAGAACGAAGCCCGAGCTCTTTCCTCCACCAAACTGTGTTCTGAAACCGAAAGGGACAACCCGTTCCTTTTCAGTTTTGTACACGGCAGCAATCTTTTCAGAAAGGTCGGCTTTTGAAACGTTCGGTCGTGAAGGATGAAGGACGTCTACAACGAATTGACGACGTGCAAGTAGACGATTCGTAACGAATTTTCGCGTGCGGAGTGTTATTGGCGCGGAGGCGTCAGTCTGCATGACATGCGCATTAGTGAGTTCTTTCACAACGATGGCTCCGTCACCATGTCAAAAATGAAAGATTACACACCATTCTGATACTTTCAGAGAAGGTCAATTATTGCTTAGAAGTAGAGAAACAGGAGTGACATACCTTCAAGTTGCCTAATGACTGATTGCAATTGGGAGCAGCCGTTTGGTCTTGTGGCTGACAAAACTTGACAGTTCAACGGCAGACGCCGCCAGGGGCTCACGTGATCACAAGGCGCATCTACTATACGTGCCGTTGCAGATATTTACAACCAATTCCATTAAAGTGTACAAACGATAGCTAGAGCCTTACATACTGATGACTCCTGAATGGAACGGTATGTTCATCTTAGCCTACTGTCGCCAGCACCTTTTGAAGAGCCCTATTGGCAAAATACCGTACATCGGCGTCTGGGTCACTTTTCTGACGTTCTAACGTAGGCATTATCCATTCTTGCACAAATTGACGGCCTTCGGGAGAACCGTCAAACGTTGCTGCCAGGACTTCTAATGATTTCGAAACGTTGAAGCGAATGTTGGGAATAGGGTCTTTTGCTAATTCCAGAAGGGGGGTTATCACGTCGGCCTGGATAATTTCTAGCGTCAACGATGGTGAAATGGTCTGGTAATCTGTGAGGAGCGGTATAGTTAAGACGGGAAGGGCTGTACCGTGATGGCTTGAACAGTAGTCATTCGGAATAGATAATTCGGATGTGCGCCCATCCCCATTACTTTTGGCACTATCGTATACCTTGCCCACTCGACGCCGAAAACTTCCGTTAATTTCTTAAGATTGACGGTGGCAGCTTCTCGAATGCTGTACACCGTATCGCCTAGCCAGGACATGCAAAGGTTACCCAATTGCTCATCAAAGAATGGTCGTCCTAGCTGGCTTGCAAGGAGGGGTATATATTCAATAATTGCTTGTCTGACTCGCCAGGACTTGTCTTCGGCAAGCTCCACGATAGCGGGCAGAAGACTCTCGGAGAGATACTCGATTCCAATAACTGAAATTAGTAAGATGAATCGAAGCGGGAACCAGTCAAAGGCAGACAACATACGCACCATTGTTAACTGTCTCAATTTTGCTTATTATATTCAGTCTCACATCTGCAAAATCATCTTTCAGGAGATGGAGGAATAACTGCAACAGGTGTTCGACGGTTGCTTCCTTCGCCAGCAGAGGAGCGAGTCCATTGATCTGGTTCGCAAGAGCTGCACGGACGTGCTGCGAAGCATCCTGAGATAAGTCACGGACGCAAGGTACAATACGGGTGAGAATCGTTTCCCTGTCAAGTAGTTTGGAGAACCCTAGCAGTCGCTGAGCACCCACAATAGCCTACAGGAATATGACGAGTACCTGGAATTTGACTGGCAGCGGCAGTCCGGACCTCGGCCTCGTTATCCTTCAGGAGCTGCACGTACTGACCAACCAACTCTTCCCTGGCCAAATCGACTCCGACCGCTTCCGCAAGCTATGACATTCTTTTATCAGACTGGATAATACGGAGATACCCTATGCTGACCTCGTTGAAATGGCTCGCTGCCATATATCTCACTCGCCAGCTCCTGTCGCCAATGCTTTGCCTGATTTGCTTCAGCAAGTGATCTTGGACTTCCGCAGGAGACATCTTCTGAGCAAGAGCGATCAGATCCTCTATTGTAAGCAAACGAACCGAATCTTGATCATCGGAATGAAGTTTGCGATATATTTGTAGGCCGTCCGTTAATATGTGCTGCTGGGCAAAATTTTTCAAAAGAGGCTTTAGAGGAGTAAGATAATGAGATCATATGCCGTAGTCCTGAATGCATACCCCGAACCACTTTGCTGCCGCCCGCCGCACCATAGGCGTATCATCTGAGCCTAGAGTTGCGAACCTCTTGCGGAGCTCATCCTGGATGGTTTGAGATGCCTTTGAATACGCTGGAGCATAGAGAGCAGCCGAGGATGTCCGTGACGTGAACCATTCTCCATGGGAAAGACGGCGCAACAAGGGAACGTAATGTTCTTCAATCTGGGCGGGAGAGAGAACAGCGCATATCTTGGCGATAGAATCTGCTGCCTATGAGATACAACTAAGATTAAAAGCAGTGAACAGGAAGGCAGGACGAACTTTGTCCCGGACAAGAGTTTCTTCTACTGCTGAAAGGTGTTCCAACGGACCTAGAAGGAGATGTGCATACTCGTTGCCACCAACGTATTCTTCAAAGTTCTTGCCCAGTTCCTCCGCAAGCGCAAGGAGGACTTCATCTTCATCATCGACAGAATCTCGAAGAAAAGGTATCAGCTCATTCCTTGTCCGATCCGGTCCCAATGCAAGGGCGATGGTTGGAATGCTGTGTATCGCGTTCAGACGCAGTTGCACGTCGTCCGATTTCAATTCATCCATGAGAATGGCAATCGGGGCGATCTAGAGTACATGAAGGCACGCGCCTGTGCAAGTGATTGACATGACAACGTACGTCTTCAACTGGAAATGTAGATTCCATGGTATTATTCATACCGTCGGCGATGATAGCGGTCAGGTCAGGGAAGCGTGTAGGATGCACTGGGATTGGCTTTTGTCTTTGTGTTGAAGCAAGTACTGGACCCGCGAGTCGAACCTTTGGAATACAACCACGTGCCAGATAAGACAATGCAATATCGATGTATTGAGAACTCTGCTCAAATGGTACGAATTAACTACCTAACATTATCAGAATGTCTTCGCGAAGAAGACGATGCCAAAAATTGTGCGGAACCTTGTGCATAGACCGAAGCCATGCATCCATGTAAATACCCGAAGGTATTACATTGGAGTAGATCACTCCTGCCGCAGCCCAACACGACTTGGGCAGCGTCAACAACAGTAACAACACTAGACGGCATAAGCTGGCGCAGCTTTCAACGTTTCAACTACGCTGCACGACATTAAACGGCACATTGGCATTCCATAAAAAAACTGCATGCATCTGCTTGTTTTCTTTCTTTGCATTTAATATCCAGGAAAGCGTCTTCTGCCTAATTTGCTTCAGATCTCGGTGTAACCTTTAAGCAATGAAGCGTAATGAGTAGACATATTTCGAATTCGTATATTGTTCCCAGGCCAGTGCGACGCCTTGCGTGCAAGAGTGTATACCGATAAACTCGAGCGATCAAGTTCTCGTGTACCACGAGCGCCCACCGCCCGCGGAAACGCCATGTACTTTCTAACATTCTTCGTTGATCGTTAATGATTGTCCGAAAGGCTCCAGTAAATGGATGAGCTATTTGTGAACACTATGCAGTTAATGCAAATGAGAAGCCAAGCATCGAAGTTAATCATCCCCAAGCGTATGCGGCGCCTTGCAAGCAAGAGCAGTATCGATAAACTTGGCCAAGTCAAGTTCTCGGATACCACACGCGCCCACCGTATGTGGACTGCCATGTATCTTTAATCGTCATTTTAGACAGCGATTTTGGTACTTTGTCAGCAAAACGACTCGGCTCGGCATGATGACGTCGCATGACGCCTTCGTATGGAGGATTAATTGGGACTCCGGCAACAATCAGAGGCGGCATCAGTTACAGGGAGGTTAGAATGAACCCGGGTTGTGTGGTGCATTTAGTCAAGATGCAAAGCGATGGTCATCGAGAAAACAGTAATATCGGATCTGTTGTGAGTCAGCCGTCAACACGATGATGCCTGCCTGAAAGTGGCACTCGACGCATTTATGCGACAGGATCCGATAGGCATAAGCCCTCGTAATCCTGAATCAAACCCACATCTACGCATTTTAGAGCTCTGGACCTGCAGTCAGGAATGTGAGACGGGGGGTGAGAAAAAAGGAGCCAACGCTGATTTATATACCCTACTTCTCAGGTGATCGTGGGAAGGTCATGGTCATGAGGTCGAAGTTTTGACTTGTTTGCATTACCGTTTTACTCGTATATGGGGGACTCCGGGTAGCAGGAAAGGTTGCAAAGACCACATGCCTGTTGAACATTTGGATAAGTCCGACGAGCACTTGGGTGAAAGGGTCATTCTGAAGCACCCCAAGGTAGTTCACGTTCAGTCACTTGCTCAAACGGCTCAACCGAACTCTTGCAGGGTTCAAGTGCAGTTATATTACTGTATGGAGCTACTGTGATATCATGGAAATCAGGAAGCACTCTGAAGCCTGAACCCATCGAACGGCTTTTCATATCGTCTAAAGCTAAGCTCGATGGCTCGAAGCCTGTACGGGGTGGAATACCCGTAGTCTTTCCTTGCTTTGGCGCTCCTACACATCCAGAACACCTGCAATTGAGCCAACACGGCTTTGCTAGAAGTGAAACATGGCAAATGTCCCGCATTGTTATGGACAATGAGGCCGGTGTTTCGGTCAGATTCTGTGAGTAAAATATTTCTTCATATCAAAACGGCGGCGCTAAAGATGTTAGCTCTCAACCCGACTCCCAGTATCCAGTCAATTTACCCGCGTCCTTTTCAACTCGATTATGTGGTCACCCTGGCAGAACATCAATTGAGCACCGACATTCACGTCGTAAATGCGTCGGCGAATGACTTGGAGTTTCAGGCGCTTCTGCATACCTACATCCAGGCTCCATCAGATGAACTCCTTATCACGCCACTGCAAGGCCTGACATTTTTTGACAAGATTGATGCAACAGCCGATGGCCAACCAAGGCAGAAAGTGGAATCAAGACAAGCTGTAGATGTCATTAAGAGCACGGACTCCGTTTACGAGAATGCTCCACAAGATTATACGATCAAGTGGCAAGACGGCAGAATTAGTGTCAGATCTGTCAATATGAAGGATGTCGTTGTCTGGAATCCCCAAGAGGAGGGCAAAAAGATGAGCGATATGGAAGACCGCGGGTGGTAAGTTGGGGCATTTTAGGAATGCTCCATCCACTGAAATGTTTCTTCAGGAAAAGATATGTCTGCGTTGAGCCAGGATTCGTTAAAGGTTTTGTGAGACTGGCATCGAACAACCAATGGATCGGTCAACAAGTTATAACGGTTGTTGAATGAAGAGGATCCCATGTATTTTAAGACATGAGTCAGAATAAATTACTATGTAGTCGTCCTTTATGTTTCATACTAGATCATGGCAGCTCTCACTACTCGCGAACCTCAACTACGTGTCCAGATCAATCAGCTAGATTATACTATAGAGCCGTCAGGGGAGCTCGACAAATCGAACCTCCTTAGTGCACCGGTTATTAGAATATATGGTACTTCCTCGTTTGGGGAGACAGCCTGCGTTCACGTTCATCAAGTCTATCCGTATTTCTATGTTGAATACCTAGGTAATCTGGATCCCAATAATGGTACGTTCTATCTGGCATATGACTGGTTGATAACATGTCTGAGCAACCAAAAAGTCAAACGCTACACTGCAACTTTAGCTAGTTCATTAAACCATGCCATTGCGCTGTCCCTTAAACGGAACCCTGACTCTCCCCGGTATCAGTATGTCCGGGCCATCCTCCTGGTCAAGGGTGTCCATTTCTACGGCTTCCACGCAAGATATTCGCCCTTTCTAAAAATTTACTTGGTCGATCCTGGAGTCGTCAGTCGTGCTGTAACGATCTTACAATCCGGAACCGTCATGTCCTCCCGATTTCGTGTCTATGAAAGTCATCTCAGCTTCCTCCTGCAATTCATGTGCGATTTCAATCTTTATGGTTGTGGCTGGATTGATCTCGGTGAAGTCTATCTGCGTGGCGATGAAGGCCTCTCGGAGGATGAAGAGCTATTAGTGCATCCCGTTCTTACGCGTTCGCCACATCATCGCCAGTCACGACTACCTCTTGAAGTCGACGTAATTGCACCACACATACTCAATAGATGGCAGCTTCATATGCGAAACATTCACCACGAACTTGAAATACCAGAACTACAGCTACCGACAGAGCCGCTAATCCCTAGCATCCGTGAGTTATGGCAGGATGAACGCAGGCGTAGATCAGCGCAAGGTCTAGATCCTTCCCCTGAGATGCCTGTCGATCCCAGCAAGTCTTCGAGGAAGCCAGGAAGTGGCTGGGTAGCTGAAGAACGTTGGCTGAATGAGTTACGCAAGCGGATACAACGGGAAAAGGAAGTTCGGCCTGTCGTTGACTCTCCTCAAGAATGGGAAAAATGGACGATGACCGCTTTCGAAAGTGTGGAAGCACTGTGGGACCGAGAATACAGAACATGGAAAAGTAGTCAACATCAGAATAGTCGCGGTACGGAAGAGCCCGAAAGCGGAAATCAAGATGTTGAGGTACAAGTTGACTCGGACATGCTTTCCAGTCAGGAAATGGCGCAAAGACTTCTGGTGGCAGAAGAAGAAGGAAGGGGTGCTGACGACGGTAATGATTACACAGATGGCCACAACGAAGAAGAAGAATTGTCTGACCAAGAACAGCAGCCTCTCCAACGCGAAATGAGGTATGGTTCGACCACATCCACATCCACCAGTATTAATTGATGCTCGTTAGCCCTGACAACCCATTCGTGACTGACGCGAAAACTAGCGATTTAACTAACGATTTCACTCTACCGGAGTGAGTTTCACGCGATGCATGGATACTGATTTTCAGCGCTCATGTCACTACAGCCTCCCAAACGTCGGTTTTGAGATGGAGTGAGTAGACTGTTTGTCAGTGACAGCCGCTGTGTTGTTGACAATAGACGCCAGTGAAGTTTCAGGTGATGAAAATTCCTCTGAACAAACAATGTCAGTTCATCTCGATCTAGCGTGGACACTATGAGAACGATATTTAGGTCACCGGTTGTCACCCCAGCTCGTCGCCGAAGAGCGAGCATAGGGACAAGAGCGTCTAAAACACCGACGTGCAATATGTGCGATCACATCACTCGTCACCTGCATTAACCTTATCCATGCTCAGGACTGTGTCATTAACTCATCGGGAACTGAGTACAGAAGAACAATCATCTCCATTGGAAGCTCTCAGGCCAGTTAAACGACGCAAAATTGAAGCAAGGGATGATCTCGACCCCTCTTCTTCAATGCGTGTAAGTTGTGGCTCCAGTGTTAGCCAGTCAATGCAATCTGTCAGGTACCAGCCATACGCGACAGCCAAAGTCATTAACGTCAATAGTTATGTGTACGGACTTCCAGCACCTACTGGTTCTGACCTCATGGAAAGTCTCGAGTTTCACAACTTGCCACAACAGTTATATCGCGAACCTTACTATTCCAATATTTCTGATTTGTCAAGAAAAACTCGGACATATGCTGGTTCGCGGTTCTGCTTGAAAGGTGGCCAAGGCATTTCTTTTCTACCAGAATGGGACAAAACATCTGGACACGAAGACCAAACAGGGAACTTACTCCTCGGTGAAAACGGTCCCCAAATTTTGGGACCTTGGTCCAGAGGATGGGAATACGCAAGTTGCCCTCCCAGTGTCAAACAAACCAAGAGGTGGCTGCGAAGTAATGAAAGGAATCGTGTAACAGTACGGCGGCCACGCTCACAGGTAAATTATCCCAGTTGCCGGCATTGAACCCCTTTGTCAAACGAAACCAGATAGAGGGACCAACGCTCAAGAACATCTATGGGCTGGGATCGTCTCCGGGCAGTCGTGACCCAAACATCCGGGGAAACCAGGAAATGTCCAATCTATCGCTGGAAGTATTCGGTGAGTTTTATCAGTTGGTTAAAGCCATGGCTGAACCTATGTAGCAACGTGTGACGACAGAAAGACGCCTGACCCCCAGAAGGACGAAATCACGGCAGTCGTTTATACTTTCCAGAAACATGAGTCAGAACCAATGCAAACAGGAATACTTACTCTTAGTTCAGGGCGACTGAACAAGAGTCAACTCCAGTACATGCCAATCGAAGAAGCAGCAACAGAACTCGACTTATTGAATATGCTAGTCGACATTGTTATCCAGCTTGATCCTGATATCCTTACTGGATGGGAAGTTCAGAAAAGCTCCTGGGGTTATTGTAACACAAGGGCGGCACATTATGGTTTGTTTTCCGGACTATAACCATATGCAGCACTTAGACAACTTGGTTAGGCTACGAATTTACAGAGCTGATCTCCAGAGCGCCTCCTGGGCGGGGGACAAATGACTATGAGCAATGGGGGTCACTCTACACTTCCAATCTTAAGGTCTCAGGGCGCCATGTTCTCAATGCTTGGAGAATTATACGTTCGGAACAAAGTCTCCACAGCTATACTCTTGATAATGTTGCATTTCATGTCCTTCGAAAAAGGTAACAGGGTGTTGCATGCACAAATGGTGTTCTCAATAGGTTCCGCAGAGTACCTCACTTTAACCAATCGGCCTTGACAAGGTGGTATCATAGCCCTGTGCCCGCTCACTCAGCAGCACTTCTGCGGTACTTGTCCAGCCGATCACGCATGACACTGGACATACTGAACAAAATAGAGATCGTCAGTAAAACAGCGTGCGTTTATGTTCTTGTGAAAGCGAAATAAACCTTATTATAACCTGCGCAGCGAATTCGCTCGCATTTTCGGAGTGGACTTTTTCTCCGTCATTAGCCGGGGCTCACAGTTCAAAGTGGAGTCATTTCTCTTTCGCATAGGGAAGCCAGAAAATTATCTTCTGTTGTCTCCAAGCAAGAGCGATGTAAGATGTCATTGGCCTTGGGGTATTATTGCCCTGATTTCTTTGTAGGTCGGAAAGCAGAACGCGGCCGAATGCATGCCTCTTATAATGGAACCAATGTCCGCCTTCTATTCTAGCCCTCTCGTTGTGCTGGACTTCCAGTCGCTATATCCTTCAATCATGATAGCATACAACTACTGCTACTCAACATGCCTTGGACGAGTAGCAGACTTCAAGGGGAGGAATAAATTTGGTGTTGTCGACTTGGACCAACCACCTGGTATACTTAACCAGTTGAAGGAGCACATTCACGGTATAGCGATCTGCCCTTGGTCCTGACTTTCAGCCGATTCTGATTTTTGGTCTAGTTGCACCAAACGGCATAATTTACGTGAAGCCTGAAGTGCGCAAAGGGTTATTGGGTAGAATGTTAGTGGAGCTCCTGGAAACGAGGGTTATGGTGAAGCAGGCGATGAAGTCAGCGAGGGACAACAAGGTGATTGGTACTTCCTCCGTTCACAGTCTGGCTTATGCGTACATCAAGCCTCTTTCGAGGGTCCTCGATGCACGACAACTGGGCTTAAAGTATATCAGCAACGTAACGTATGGCTATACGAGTGCCACCTTCTCTGGCCGAATGCCCGCCGTCGAAATTGCTGATAGCATCGTACAGAGCGGTAGGGAGACATTAGAGAAGGCAAGTTCCAATGCAAACATCGGTGGTTTAATCTAAGCTAGCGAGTGGATAGGCAATTACGGTGATCAATTCCACTAAAAAGTGGGGAGCTCAGGTAGGCAGCTCTTCTATTGGTGGACACTTCCTGGGCAGTAACAATCTCTCCAGGTGGTTTACGGCGATACTGATAGCGTCTTTGTGTAAGTGCATGTCTTTCCACCCTGTACGTGCTCAAGGAACATTACAGTCATTTGCCCGGCAAGACAAGAGAACAAGCCTTTCGGATTGGTAATGATATTGCAGATACCATCACGTTGCTCAATCCTAGTCCTATCAAGCTCAGATTTGAGAAGGTAGTACAATTTTGTCTCATATATTTGTGACCGCCTTTTCTTACCCACCGCATTGACAGGTATATCATCCGTGCGTCCTGCTGGCAAAGAAGCGATACGTCGGCTTCAAATTTGAAAGCCCCGATGAGCTAGTGCCAGTTTTTGATGCCAAAGGCATCGAAACAGTAAGGCGAGATGGCGTACTTGCTCAACAAAAAATGACGGAGAATTGCCTCAAGTATACTTTTCTACCACCGACCGAGAATGTGGAGTAACAGATAAACATTCAGAATCCTTTTTCGCTCCCAAGATCTGAGCGAGATCAAATCTTATTGCTATCGGTCATGGGCCAAACTCATGGAGGATAAAGCCTCTGTTCAAGATTTCATATTTCACAAAGAAGTGAAAATGGGAACGTACAGGTCTGAAGGTTGAATCAGCCTCTTGAACATCGTATTAATGTCGCCCAGTGATAAGGGTTTACCCCCTCCTGGTGTTATGTTGGCTGCAAAGAGGATGCTACTCGATCCTAATGACGAGCCCCAATATGGAGAACGCGTGCCATATGTCATTGTTAGAGGACCACCAGGGTCGAGGCTAGTCGATAGGGCCATGGATCCGCTCGAGTTTATGCGGGATAGGTGTCTTATTATCATGCTGACAGTGCGAACCTTTCTGACTACAATTACAGTCAATTACGCTTAGATGCGACATATTACATTACTCGAGTGCTGATCCCTCCGTTGGAACGGATACTCAATCTTGTGGGCGCTGATGTACGGCAATGGTTTAGTGAAATGCCAAAGCCTTTGCAACTTGATCCAATGATGTCACCAAGAAAATCAAAGAAGGATTCACCTTCCAAAATGCGAATCAATGATCATTTCCTCAGTACACAATGTTTAGCATGTTCAGCTCCAGCATCGGATGGTGGTAAGCCGAGATCGCATAGTTGAGACCTGGCTGACTGCGCGGATAGATCTATGCGATAGTTGTCGTTCGGCACCACAAGAGACGGCTACAGTGCTTGGGTATCGTATGCAGGCCGCTACTCATCGCCTTGTCGACACTCATCTCGTTTGTGCCTCGTGTGTAACCTCAACACCATGTGAGCCAGTAGAATGCGATTCTGTCGATTGTCCGTGGTTCTTTGCTAGAAAAAAAGCGGAAAAGCAAGCACAATTCCTATCCACTGTTGAAGAGTCCTATCGACATTCGGCAAATCAACCTCCAGTTGTGTATGTGATTGACGAAGAGAGTGACTGATGGATCGGCTTGAATAAAATACGATATTTAACTTGGTTGTACGAAAGAGCTGTCTAGGTTGTAGGTATACACTACCACATCTGCACATTATACTTGATACGCCCCGGGGGCAGCCTGCGGCGCGGGCGCGTGAACAACTGGGCTAGGAGACTTTATATTATTTGCACCCTGCGGCCGTTCTTCGTCAACTGGCTGATATCCCTCTCTTTCGCTTGAGGTGAATCCTCCAGGCATTGACCAAACTGGAACTGTTGGTAAGTTTCAGCTTAACACATGTCGATATATTTCACCTGTTGCGCCCACTGAGTCGAGGCGACTAAAGCCACCGAAATGACCATGCCACTCGCGGACAGCACCGACCATAGCGAAAAAGGTGGGTACCTAATCCACGCTCTAGCATGTGAACGGGAACAGATGCTGGACTGCTTGCCTTTAGCACCATTAGAATTATGGTGAAGAGCTTGACGATGACACTCTGTTCGTGTCTTGCCATCCACACAACATCAAAAAGTACTGACGCGCCGAGGAAATATGTGAACTGCACATCAAATGTCTATAATCACACGTCCATGAAAGATTCAGAGTCAAGTACTCACAGCTTGCTGGGAACGGATGGCTTCAGTGCTTTCTTGCAAATACAAACCGAATAGGAAGATCGGTAGATTATAGGGTGGTGCAGTAAACAAGCTAAGCGCGAAGGACAATACCTGCGCAAGTATGTCGTTGATGAGTCCGTTGTTAAGCGGACTCTGAGTAACTTACAGTCTCGGTTAAGACGAGCTTCGAGGGATCGAGTCGCTGGATGAAATCCATGTTCTACTAGAACCGCAGCCAGCTGCCGTGACAAATGCGTGACCGAAGTATGAACGGCTTCGATACGGTCGAACCCGCGGATAGCGTGGAGTTTTGCCCACACCCTGAAGCGTCCAACATTTTTGTGTGCGGCACGTACAAACTGAACGAGCGAGCTACCCCAAATAACCATAATGCTATCCCGCTCAGGCAAGGCCGTTGTCTTGTCTTCTCTGTTGAAGATAAGGATGCCGAACAGCCAAGCTTGTCAGTAGGAATTCCATCGTGCTATCTATTCTATGGCTTTAATCTAAACACTGGGGTGATGTTCAAGCCAGCATATCCAATCAATCGACTTTCCCGCTATCCCTGACATGAAATGGTCAGTCCGATTGTTTACTATCGTTTCGAATCAAGGAATATACGATCTCCGTGATACAAGGCACCATACTAGCTTGTCCGCGAACCCCATCCTTGGCGTCGCCGACTCGGAAGGGAATATTAGTATCTTACAATGGCGTTTGCACGAGGTTTGCATGTTCTTGGGATGCTTTTAGCGGACTCAAACACGCCACTTGCTCATCAGCTTGCTCTTGAAAAAGTGGATTCTGTTTGTTGTGCGACTGAAGATACTCTTTGTCTTTCTTTAGACTGGTCCAATAGGAGAACACCTCAAGCGTCTGTTCTCTCTTATGTCAAGTGTTCCGTTCGTCTGAAGTTTTCTATAGCGGTCTTAGTAACCTTGTTGTTTCGCTTTCAAACGGTTCGCTATGTCTGTTGCGCTCAACAAGCCATGGTGAGCTCTTGAAGACGGATGAGTGGCTTGCGCATGAGTACGAGGCGTGGATCGCTGCATGGGATTGTTGGGACACCAACGTCATATATTCGGGTCAGTCAACTCCAACCCGCAGAAACGGAAAATTAACCAAATGACCAAGGCGGGGACGACCTGGCTCTCAAGTTCTGGGATATAAGGCAAGGCTTTGACCGGCCATTTTTCACAAATAAACGGTATGATATATGATATTGAGCCCTGGATGTATAATCGGAAAGGCTGGTCCTTCGCCAGATTCGAGGCTGGAGTGACTACAATCCAAAGCCATCCACATTTCGAGCATCTGATGGCCGTAGGAAGGTACCCTACTGCGCTAGCAACTGGTTCTCTGATAATTTATCGATATAGTTATAACAATACGGTATACCTGTTTGACAGACGCAAGGCGTCGACCGCTTTGTCAGAGGTTCCTGTGGGCGGCGGAGTATGGCGCGTCAAGTGGAATCCACACAATGATCGCAAAGGAGATTTACTAGTTGCTTGCATGCAAGATGGGTTCAAGGTTCTACGATATGACGATGAAATACACAGTAGTCAAGTTATCCAACGATTTGATGGTCACAAATCGCTCGCTTATGGGGTTGACTGGTCATATCAACAGCCAGCAACCGACAGTAGACAGATCGTAGGAAGTTGTTCCTTTTATGATCACCTACTACATATGTGGAAGGCATGAAAATGTTCCTAAAATATGACATTTAATCCTGGGTATACAATGACACTAAAATGTACTTTAGACACTGCGCATACTCGTATCATTCGTATCAGGGTTCTTGTCGGGAATAGTTGGTGTAGGCGGTATGCTAGGGCTTTGGCGCCTGCGTTTCCAAAAACCGGTATTTGGGCCATTCACAATGAATGCCAGAGTCCAACGAGATAAGCCGCGGAGTGTATCAGGTCGGTGAATAGCGGCTGTCAGTAAAATCGAGAGAGATACGATGGATGCGAAGCTAGTCCCCAGTCTGTGAGAAGGCACGGGCTATCTAGGTGAAGCAATACATACCGCTCTATGAGGGATAATCCTTTGCTATTCTTGCTGATCCAGGAACCGGGGAGTAGAGTTCTCAGAGCTCTTGGTAGCACGTATAAAGCCATTTCACCTCTCCTACGGCCATTTTCAATCCAGATACTGTTACCGCAAACGAGGGTACCAGCTAATATGCATCCATATGGTCCGTCCCAGAAATCATGCGAAATCCATGGTAGGAGTCGCGCAAGTATCGTTGTGCGGGTCAGACAGACGGCGTACCAATATGATGCAATAAAGGTAGACAAAAAGGAGGCACTCCGTAATACCGACATGAGGGTGGAAAAGGCGTGGTGAGGACGTAGGAGGTGCTTGGGTTTGGTGAGAAGGACAGGCAGGACATGTACCTGATGAGGATTAGATTGGGGAACTACGGCCGAAGCAAGTGAGAGGGCTTACGGGCAGGTAGAGGGCAGCAGCCTCGACAAAGGCAGTCAAACCTCGAAGAAAGGCGTTGGCTGTACAACTTGAAGACAGACCAAAACTTTGACCAACACGACCGTGAACAAGCTCGCAGGGTAGTCCTCCAACATCGGGCCTGCCCTTAATACCAAGAGCGTGCCAGACATTCTTAGCTGTTGGACCGCCATATGGTGGCAGGGATAGTGGGTCTCCACACCCCTTTGCAAGTCCCAATTCCTGAGCGTAGGACATTAACAAACTGCGGTTCTCCGGAGAGCCCCGCAAATATGACCAGCTTCCGTCACGAATAAGATTCAAAGTGCGTAAAAGGCGGTGATCAAGATTGGCAAGTTTGCCTATCCACTTGACATAGGTACGGGGAAGCCTGTAATTGCCTTAGAGATCGATTTGAATGTGAGACAAAGGGGAACTCGCTTACTTCTGAGGTTCATAGAAGAAGCACCACATTATCCTTGATGCTGTCAGTTAGATGGTACAACGTCGACAAGGGGAACGTCCATGCCTCGCACTGCACGCCCAAAATATGAGCGCGTCGATCCTGGATGTGAGGTACTTTCGCTTCTCGACCTTCCCCTTATCTCGTAGCAAATTTGCAGGTTCCTGTTGCTGAAATTGCTGGTTCCCTGAGATACCGTACTGCAACAGAACGTCCATTGCCCTCACAAAGAGCAAGATGGTCAAATCAAGCGAGGAGGAACTTGAACTATCATTGTTCAACCCGTCTAGTCTTTTGGAGCGTCTGATTTGTCGCCATCGCCGCCTGCCTGACTGCAACAACAGAAATCCGACAATGGACGCGACTAGGTAGGATAGGAATGTCTTCTTCTGCTCATTTAATCTTGGGACTCGAATTCTCGCCTTGCGCCAGAGTGAACTGTAAACAGTCTCTGAGTCGTCTGTAGCTGGTAGTTCATCGATGGTTTGCAATAAATGGCGTATTGTTGCGCCTCCCCCGATGGCCAAGGTGATGGCAGCCGTAAACCCAACAAAACTGTGTTCCCTTCCAAGGACACGGATGAATTTCCTTAGTTGGGTGCTCGAAACACGCCTTTTGGTAATAAGCGGGAGAGCTAGCTGCGTGACAAGGGAGGGCCCAACGGAAAATGAGAGGGTCAAGGCGTAAGTGCGCAGGGCGACGTGAATTGGATGTGTTGGGTCATCGATCATCTGGCAGACGAAGGGGTATTATCATAACCTTCAGCATGTAACTTCACATGACCCTTTGATAGTTGATGGCAAGCTGAGGCGAATAAGAGTACACCGAATATACCTATTACAATACTAAATTGTCTTTAGAAGTTCCTCTGAATAACTCCAGAAATCGACTTCCTTTCGCAATTCCTCATTATTTATACTGGACAACACACCGGTCCCTGCAACAAGTTGAAGCCACTTTGCACGGGTATCGGGGAAGACGAACAGATGAAGTATATCATACAGCTGCGTCGTGTGAGTGATAAGATAGAAAGAACGACCGTATCACGGAGAACATACATGACGCTGCAAAACGGGTATAATATGCTCCCTTTTTGGCGGCGAGGTCACTTGGATAATGACCTCAGTTGCGCAAGCGATATCCTCATGATCGGTCGCCATCTCTTTCCCCTTTCCTTTGGCTAACGATGGCTGTAGCCAGGCATACCAAATCTCCAGTTTATGGCCATCGGTGTCTAGCCGTTTCATGAGAACATGACAACGGCTCCAATCGTCTTCGGGGTTTTGCCCCAACCAGACGTTATCAGCATGGAGATCAGGGAGACTGCTCGAAGTCGGTATCGTCCGACCATGTTTGTCTCCGTCGGAACCTAGCCTGCCTGGTCTCATCATTAATCGTATCCAGCGTCTTCGTCTGACCCATCCGCCGACACTGCAAGGGCCAACCTCAGCACGCCAATGATGCTTGCGGAACATCCAATTGTATTCGAAACCGTCATACTGAACTTCGCCAGTATCAGAGCGCATGTCAATCATCCATACCTTCGAAACCCAGCACCATGTGCCATCAGGAAGTTGGTAATCATCTAAAGATGCGAATGACTGTTTTGTGCGTGCCAATGATGCCGAAGGCGGTGTGAAAGGTGCTGGGTCCTTCGGAAGCAATGATCGGCGAGAATAATATGGAATAGAGAACATCGTCATCCTGTCATAATGAGATGGGTCTTTACTCTCTCTGAGGAATGATTTCAATACAAACCCCCTTTGATTCTCATATAGAACCGCCCAGGCAAACTTGTCTTGAGATTCTTTCTTCTTGTCTTCTGTGGGGTTCACCAGTTCGATAGGTTGGATGTCCACTGCCTGTTCTTCGAATGCATCTGCAGTCACTATGTTCTGAGGTTCTTCTACATGGGGGCCATTGGGCTGGCGGAGTGAAGACAGTAGGTGCTTAATCCAAGATCTCTGAGCGAGGCGCTGTAGAGCGCGTTCATCTGGGGGTAAGCATATTGGACGGTTTGGGGGCTGGTAGTCTGTGGTTGACATCGACAGCACGTGTGCTCAGCACTGTGGAGTCATGTTCTCCATCGCCAGAATTGGTCGGCAGCGGTTATATGCCCGCCCTCTGTACTATCGTACCATTCAGCAACAAAGAACGACCTTGACAAGGAAATGTCCTTCGTGTCATCAGCTACTACCGTCTGCATTACCAGCATGTACAAATTGTTGGAACATATCTCCGGTGCCATCAGACATCACCCATCATCAGCTTTTTGACCTTCCTTACGACCCCAATCCCTTCTCTGTCAACCTACTTCTCCTTAAGAAGAAATTTCTGGAAGCACAGACTATCTGTCACCCCGATGCCTGGTCTACAAGGGGACCGGTGGGTGCCCCCAGCTTGAATGTGCAATATATGAATCTCATTCTTTCCATTTTTTAAGCACAAGCAAGATGTTGCACAAGCTCTTTCGGCGAGAATAAATGGCGCATACCAAAGCCTACTCAACCCCTTGTCTCGCGCAGAATACCTTCTAGAACTTAATCAATTGCCCATGTCAGAAACCGATCAAATAGACGACATGGAATTCGTATCAGATATTATGGAAGCAAGAGAAATAATCGAGGAGAGTAGCGATATAGATGAAGTAAGGGTCTTGGCAGATGCTAATGAAGGTATGTGTTCCAGGTCGCCTACCTTTTACGTCGACTCTCACGGCGACACAGCACGAATCAAAGAAACTATTTCCGAAATCGAAAAGCTAAGCGGGGAAAAGAATTGGTCCGCTATGAAAGAAGCATCGATACAGTTGAGATATTTAGAGGGGATACGAAAGGCGGCCAATAAGTGGATAGATAACAATTCTTAACACTAGATGTAGACATGGAGTATGTATTACTAATCGGAGCACTCTTGCTTCATTACGCCCAACATGGCGACAACTATGCGGGGTCTGACGCAGGTAAGCAGCCTCATCATCTTTCACAATGCTGCCGTTCAGAGTCTCTGTAGTTCATTGCGGACATTCGAGGTGCGCGTGTCCGCGAGCTGGAAGAAAAGCGGATCAACAAAGAAATGGCCAACATTCGCAAGAAATTTAAGGGTACCGCCCCTCTTCTTTGACAATCGAAACTCGAACCTCACGTTCAATAATACGCTTCAAATAGATGGTGGCCTAGACGGATATCAGAAAAAGAAGTGCGTACATGTATGCTTAGCGTGTGCGCGACCCTAAAACGCCCAATGTCCAGATATGTCGCAAAGATTATATTCACGTATATCCTCGGATACAAGGTCGATGTCGGTCATATGGAAGCAGTGAATTTGATTTCGAGCTCAAAATACAGCGAAAAACAAATAGTGAGTAATCTCACTCGAGTCGAACTTCATCTAACGTGCATGTCTCCAAGGGTTATCTCGCAGTCACTTTGCTTATGCACGAAAATTCCGATTTCCTCCGTCTTGTTGTCAATTCAATACGAAAGGATTTAGATTCAAATAACGAGATCGATAACTGTCTCGCATTGCATGCAATTGCCAATGTCGGAGGGAGCGAAATGGCGGAAGCTTTGGCAGAGGATGTCCATCGCCTCTTGATTTCTCCGTGCGTGTACATGGTTGTATCGCGATGATCTCATTCCGACCCTCCGTAGAACGTCGCAAAGCTTTGTGAAGAAAAAGGCAGCGCTCACCTTGCTCAGGCTGTACCGCAAACACCCAGAGGTCATACCTGCTGATGAATGGGCATTGAGAATCGTCTCCATCATGGACGACCACGATCTCGTAAGTTAAGGAAAGTAATTAATGGTATGACTGAATTTGATTATCAAGGGTGTGGTTCTTTGTGTCACTAGTTTGGTAATGGCGCTGGCACAAGATCACCTCGATGCGTTCGCTGTTTGCTATACGAAAGCCGTAGATCGTCTGAATAGGGTGGGTGGATCCATTTCATTCGTGTTGCCTGTTGCTCTATTGTGTTCAGATGGTAATAGAACACGAGTATGCAGCAACCTATGCATACTACAAGGTTCCTTCTCCTTGGTTGCAAGTAAAGCTTCTCCGTCTCCTGCAATATTATTCACCATCAGGTCTGTAATGCAAAGTCTTAACTGATACAATTAGGTCTCAAGATCCCGCAGAGGATCCCACTATCCGCTCTGCTCTACACCAGGTCCTTCAAACGATCATGAATAACTGTTCCGAGCTGTCCCGGAACGTGCAACATAATAATGCACAGCATGCTGTCCTCTTCGAAGCAATTGGGTTGGCCATCCATCTTGACACTAGTTCTCCACTAGTCAATAACGCCGCCGTGCTCCTTGCTCGATTCATATCATCCAAGGAGACCAATGTTCGTTATCTCGGACTGGATACCATGGCTCATATGGCTGCTCGTGCCGACTCACTTGACCCTATCAAGAAGCACCAGACCACGATCATCCTATCATTGAGAGATAAGGACATCTCCGTTAGAAGGAGGGCATTGGACCTGTTGTACAGCATGTGCGACACGGACAGCTCAGAGTTGATAGTTGGTGAATTGTTGCGATATCTGAAAATCGCTGATTATGCGCTGCGGGAAGAAATGGTGCTCAAGATTGCCATTCTCACGGAGAAATATGCCAACTCGTACAAGTGGTATGTTGATACAATCCTGCAACTCATCAGTGCCGCTGGCGACCATGTCGGAGACGAGGTTTGGTACCGAGTCGTTCAAATAGTAACCAACACAGAAGACCTCCAGGAATACGCAGCACGGGTAGTACTAGAGCACCTAAAAACACCATCGGCACACGAAAGCTTGGTCAAAGTCGCAGGTTTCGTCGTTATTTTCCTTCCTTGTTGACGTATAACTTAGCATTATATTACAGGTTACATTCTTGGCGAGTATGGGCACCTCGTCGCGAACGAACCTGGCTACAGTCCGATGGAACAATTCCAGCTTCTGCACTCTAAATCGCAATTTTGCCTTGCATCCACGCGGGCTCTGCTTCTGACGACATACATCAAGTGGGTCAACGTATTTCCAGAAATCAAACCTCAGCTCCTCAACATATTTGAGCGATATCGCCATGTTTTGGACGCTGATTTGCAGCAACGCGCCTGTGAATATTATGCTTTGGCTTCGAGACCCGAGAATGATGAATTGCTGGCAAACATTTGCGAAGAAATGCCTCCTTTCCCTCCTCGTGTCAGCACCCTCGTTGGCAGGCTTGATCGGAAGCACGGGGACACGGAAGATAAACGAACATGGATACATGGGGGTAAGGAAGCCAACTTGGAGAGACAGATGACGCAACGCAAGAGGGCAAAGAAAGCAAATGGAGACGTATCAGCCGCAGGACAAGGGGACTCCGAGGATGTTATGGCATCATTGGCAGGGTTAGAAATAACCCCCTCCCCAGGCGCCGCTAACAACGCCAGTGTCGCTAATGAGAAAATCACGACCCAGCTCGCAACAGGTCCCAACATAGATCGATGGTTTGACAAACTTACATACTCACCGGAGGGCGTATTGTACGAGGATGTTCAGATTCAGGTTGGCGTCAAATCTCGCTACCAGGGTCACCTCGGTCAGCTCGCTGTCTATGTGGGAAATAAAGTTTCTGCTCCCTTAGAATCGTTCACAACAACTATAAATGTGCATGACACAGAGGCATTATCTGTAACGTTCGCCAAATTGCCGCAGAGCACGATAGCGGCACGGAGCCAGATCCAAATACTGCTGCATATCGAATGCAAGCGCGTGTTTGTTATCCCACCAATCTTGAACATCTCGTATTTGACGGGCTCGCACCAAACAATGGCGGTCCGTCTACCGATCGTCATCACGAAATTCTTTGAACAAGTCAAGCTTGGCCCAGCAGACTTCTTTGAGCGATGGAAGTTGATTGGAGGACCGCCTCGGGAAGTTCAGGCAATATTCCCCGTTGAGCTGACTAGTGGGGGTCAGCTCGACTTGGCAAAGCACAAACAAGTCATATCCGGCCACGGTCTGAACCATCTTAGCGATGTTGATCCAAATCCCAACAATATCGTTGGAGCTGGCGTTCTACACATGTCCAATGAGGGCAAAGTTGGATGCTTGTTGCGATCCGAGCCTAACCAGGAAGCCAAGGTAGAATAAGAACTTCTCCCGTGACTGACTCACTAATAGATAATTTTTAAGCTCTGTCGACTGACTGTGCGGAGCACCTCGGAACAGGTAGCTGCCGAAGTGGAAAAATTGCTGCAGAAACTGCTGAGTGCTGCTGCTTCATAACAGTCTGCTTGACTCAAACGTACATATTATAATGGCATATAAGGTATCTCATCTGGATTACATGTATTATACATCCACACAAGCTGTCACCGCCACAATATACCCTTCAGTAAATTTCTTCTTCTATGCCCGTTATCGTCTGAGACGTCTGTCAATGGGTCAATAGGTTCAAACAGCTTCTCGTCTTTGATCAATAAGGGTACGGAATCGGACGAGGGGGTTTATGGTGTATAATATATCGAAGATGGACTAGGACCAACTTTGGAGCTTGGTCCAGCAACCGAAATAGTCGTCGTTCTGTTCGCTTGCGTCCTGGCGTCCAAAGGGCTAGAGTCCAACTTTGCATGCATCAGGGGTGATTCATTGGGGACGGGTCCGATGACCCTTCGCGCTGCCTCTTCTTGAACATCGATGCATCGGAGGAGCAAATCATTCAGTGCGTCAGAGCCTTCGTCGGAATCTTCCTGAGTAGGCTTGTTACACCGTGCCTGTCGATAAACGGCAGCAGCAATGCTTGCAAGATGCCGAGGCACATCCGAGAAATGTGGTAAAATGGGTATAGCTTCTCTTTCCAAAGGTGACATAAACACGATGCGTTCCCGCAGGGTATTAATAATGTTCAAGCGTTCTCTAGAATCTTTGATAACTCTCGAGGAGTTGGAAGACTCGCCAGACACTGCTTTGAGGTATTCAAACATGGCATTGCGGTTTTCTTCAAGAAACTCTTGCAACTCCTTCATACGCATGATGCTGTCTTTATGTTGCACCTTTACCACCGTGAGTAAAGGAGGAAAAGTGATGAAATGGTCTACTTACTGTATTAAGATTAGCAAGGCTCTGAATTACTCTGGCAATAAGGGTAAGAGTTCGTTTAGTGGCAAGCCTTGGAATCCCTGTATGACCGTGAGTATCAGAAGGGACACGATCGGCCGAGTTTGACTTACCAGGGCATATACCGAACAGATGCGGGTGAAGGATAGCAGGAACAATAAATCTCAAGAAGCAGAAGGCGGAGACGCTTTGCCACGGCAAGTTCGGATATTTGTTCTGTTTAGTCTCATCCATGCGCTTCTCTACAAGCTTGCGAATAGTGCCGAACAGCTTTTTCATTTCCCTAGTTGTGATTCGCTTGGCTGGAGCAATTTTATGTTGGGTAAATGGCACTTACTCCGGGCATTCGTTGCGGACGGAATATATTTGTGTCCATATCTCTTTGCACCAGTCAACAAGCTGCTTAACTTGTTTGGCATCAACAGCCTTGTCTTCGCCTTGGTTCCGCCGGTCTGCGTCGATCTCAATCGCAACTCTTTCCTCACATAACTTGCGAATCACGCTGCCGACACTGGCCTCCAGGAAACTCTTTCCGTACCACATCATGCAGATTTCCATGACTTTCGTCAGCGTCGTATTTCCACGAAAGAGGGTATCCTGCGCTGTTCCATCGGAAGATAATTAGCTAAGACTATCCACCAAGTGATTGGCTACTCACAAAATGGTGTTCGCTCCATCTCTCGTGCCGTATATTCTATAATCTGCTCTACTAGGGTGTTCTGCGCATCTGCTATAGACATGATATGGGTAGAGACTGTCGTTAGCTTGAGTTTTTTCTGAAAATCGTTTATCCAATCAAGAAAATTGCGAGATTCCAGTACCTGAAATTTGAATGAGCTAGGGAGGGATCAATGAATAACTAAAGATACCGACACTGCAAAGTCCGCTGTATGCCTTCTGCGGCAATATTATCTCCCTGCAACTCGTCAGGTTCTTCGCGCTTGGTTCCTGCAAAATACGAACTGATTGAATTTGAGATTGAGCTGAAGCTCGCCAGCTTGGGTACTAGCAGCGAGTCTGCCGCGATGATCTTGTAAAACGGGATACCAGCTTTGATCGGCGATGAATGGGAAAACTCTTGGAACGATTCTTACTGCTCCTAGGAAAACGGATTTTGAAATTTTCTTTTCCTTCCATACTCGAATTTCCAAGTAATCAGACTCCTGAAAGGGAGGCAGATCGTTCAATGTAATGGTTTCGTGCCATAGGGGAGCAACGAAGTTCTTCGTAGTTGTTCGTCCATACACAATCTCATTGATCATAACCTCACAGAAGACATAGAAGCCCGTCATCTCAGGTTCAGGTGAATCGAAGCCGATAGCGCTATCGTCGGGGCGCGTATCTCCTAGGTTTCTGCCCTGAATAATAGTAACCTCGACCTGCCGCCACATACGGAATGCACCACCGTCTGATGCGTATGTTTCTGGACCATAAATCTCGGGGATTGCGTATGATTTGAGAAGAACGGTCCATGTGCCACACATATCCACATTGTTGAATTGAAGAAATATCGGTTCATTCGTTTCTGCGGTTGTTTGTCGCTTGTCACTAAAGAACAAAAGTCAAGGATTACGCCAATTCAATCAAAGCACGACATACTTTGGACAGTAAATGCCTAAACAAGCCTTCCGAAAGAACAGAGAATTGTCCGTCACGCGAATGTCTGTCTGCTTCAAAAGATGAACGAAGACGGTTTGGTAGAGCATCGTCCCCTGATAGGTATTCAACAAGCATGCAGACGGAGCTAGCGGATGTACCCTCACATCAAGATAAAGGGAGAAAATACATCGCTTCTTTTCTTCTGATAGTTTGCATGTTACGTCCCGCCATTGTCCTGATGTAGTGGGATATTTGGAGGAGTTAAGAAAGCTCGCTTTTTCTAAAGAAATCTGAAAACCGTTCAGGTATATCTAGCTCCGTTACCTTTGATTTTACGATTATCATCCGGTATCCCAGCAAGAAGGGAGTCGTATTTCTTGCGGTTTTGAGGCTTGGGAAAAGAATCCATCCAACTCGTCATCAATAAAAATCAAGTGCTAACCTTTCTTAGGGCAGAGGCTGCTACATTAGAAATGAATAGCTGCGCAGATGCTAAGAATTCTCTTGACGATCCGGGCTGAGCTGATACATAGTCCCAGAGAGCAGACATGAGTGGCTGTGCAGCTATTTTGTGTAGTGCTCAAAACATCCAGTTTCTAAGACTACAAGAGATGTAGAGGGTAAAATGATCAGGTATTAATCAAGCACAGCTAAATGAATGAAGTACAACGTAAATCATCGTCAAATCTATCATAGACTAATTCTGATAGTGGATATCATTTCCAAATAACAAGCACCAATGTTCTCGAATTACTACAGTACCACGCCGCATGTCCATCAAGTATTGTCTGGCTTCCTTCCTGTGTCCTTACTTGTGCCTGTTAATGTCGGGTCAGCAACCAAGGCGGAATCATGAATTCAAAAAGGCTGACGAGCTTCCATTTGCCTTCCCATTGGTAGCATTGTCACGTTTCTGGCCAGGAGCCTTGTACGTTTGGGCATAAAAGTTGATAAATAGTGCCAGGTAAGTTGTGAGGAGGCCACAACCAAACAGTGCTGCACTATTGGTTCCAGCGCAATCACCATAGGAAGGAAGGTTATATAAATATGCATAGTGGGTATATGCTGAAATAAAGTTAGCTCAGCGAGGGAATTTGTGTTTCAACTACTCACTCCCTAAGTATACAGCAAACAAGTCTATGACGAACTGGACAATCTGCATCGTTGTCAAGTATTTCTTCCACTGAGGTTCCAACGTCAGTGAGAACCAGTCGAGGAACGTATTCTCGGATCAACGTACCCAGAACCTTGCTCCTCCAGCAGTGGCATAGTAATAATAATCTGCATCTAATCAGCAGGGATGCGCGGTCAGAGTCTTAAGTTCACGTACACATGACGACATGAACGGTCAGGTTAAGACTGATCACGAGCCAGGACTACAATTCAAGTTTTAATTCAACGATAACACTAGACACGTCAAAACGCACTATGCTTGTCTTGCCATTTAATTGAGCGTAACATAACAATGCAGTCGCAGAATGGTGGAAGACGTGAAGAAACTCTGCAGTGAACTACATTCAGGACTGTCATGCTTATCCAATGGGAAACGTACGCAATGGCTTTTTCTTCAGAGCAAGGAAGACGGTATCAATGAGTTCTAAATATTTGAAGTAATAGTTGATCATATAATAGAACTCGAGCCTCTTAAAGAGAATTAATAAAAGCATAAGTTGCAAAGTCAATAAAGACTTACGGGCGTCCAAGCGTCCTTTGAGCAAAGCGCGTGGAACGGACCATGCTTCCAGGATATAGGAACTATCTCCTCCAATATCAAGAGCAGAAGCAAGAGACTGCCAGAGCTTAGAATGACATTATGGGCTTGGAAAATACTGGTGAGCTTCTGGGGTTGTTTGTCCTTCATATATGCTTGTATGCCGAAGACAACTATCAGGTAAAAAATCAAGGAAGTCAAGACAACAGGTGTCGTTGAGAGCGGAGTTTTGCCTTGAACATAAGATGTGTAATGGACTGGAAGTTCGAATGGAAACAGTGCCAGGAGGACGTCGGCAAGGAGAGCCATGGCAAGTAGAAGGAACACGAGCGAGGTGAACGAAAAACTCTTCTTCACTGTACTTATGCAGGTTGATGCGGTGTGACAACACGTAACGTTACGATCATGACCCGAATTGTGTCCACGTCCAAGCTTTTCACACGCTATACATAATCCACAAAAGGTTAGTGCTGAAGAGTGCACTGGTGGCGTGACGCGTCTGCATGTCATTAACGAACGCCGCAAACGCTTCCATACATCGTCTCCCTATTGAAGCATCTGGTAGGACATTCGAACAACGGCTTGGATGTCCAACGTTCCCGTGCAACTAGCAACCAGTGTCTTTTTCGGTTCCAACATCGCAACGGTCGCATTATCCCCTCGGCTCATTCAAAGCACGTTCAATCCTAATCGGTTCATATTATTATTATTGTTCGGCCCACTATTCGGGCTCATTCTTATCTTTCGGCGATACTCAGGGCGTTCCCATCAGATTGAGCCATGGGCGGCACCGCGAATCCGCTATTATGGGTGTCCACTATGATCACATATAATGTGCAGGCTTGACACTTGACAGTGACGTGCCACCAATGAAGAGACTCTAGTGCCCATTGCTTCAGTGCAACTATCTTTTCAGAAATCTTGACATACCCATAAGCAGTTTTCTAGAACCTGGGAGGCACACATCATTGTTTCTGGAATTCAAATGTGGTGCCGCAATTAATTTGATCTAGATCCTTGACATTCTGCGCACCAGAACATGGGGTGCGTGCTTCATGAGGCTGTACTTATCCAGCACGTCAAACGACGATGATCGATAGACCCTTGATCTAATTGGTGTACTGATATGTAGCATCAGGTGCAAAATTCAATTCTGAATGACAGTCCCAGCCCTCGCACTTGTGTATATTATTCTGACGCCTTTGTTAGTCATCAACATACTGCTTAACACTCGGGACCACCTTTGAGCTTCGTCGGTTAGCACTGCCAGCTTGAAACGTCTCCCACTTGTTTAAAGTACCAATAAAACTATATAAAATGAGCCATGTAAGTGCCGTGTATTGCGATAATCAGCGCGAATTCCTTGGTGAGTCGGCTCTTCACCCAAAACCGGAGACCGCGGATACGACCCTGCCAGTTTTGTCTGTCTGTGCTGTCATACCAATAGAAGCATGTTCATTGCACGTGACAGGGCTATCACTTAAAGGCCCCGAGTATGGGAATTTTGATACAGAACGTAAGGACATCGACGGGCAAAGACCGCCAACGGCGCTAAGGCGTTTATAATCCAGTTGAATGTTTCTTGCTGGATGAACGCGGCCTTTTTTTTTCTGGAGACATGATTATTCTATAGTCAATTACGATCCATAACAGTGATGGCAATTTCCTCGACATAATGCGAAGGCTGGACACCCCAAAAACAAAATGCTCAAGGCTTCTCTCGCCAGTCAAACTTTAATCGACTGATTACAGCCGCTAAAATACTAGGACTGTTCTTATCTCGGATATTATTGATTATACACCACACTTACTAATTTGGAATATACTTATTGCCCTTATTTGTTTCGAGTACTTATGTAACGCTAACGCTTGTTCTTTCTTGTTCGACCTGGCTATGTAAACGTTTGACTGGGTTTCAGTAATACCGACCAGGCATATGAGGGAGTAGCGCGGGACAAGCTCTTTTCATTTCCAGAACATTTCCCCGGCCGACATCAATAAAGACCGCTTGGAAGGATTGTAGTTTGATCAAGATCCTTTTTGATCTGGCCGAATCCGCCTTGATGCCATGAACCTTGAAGATGCAAAGATTATCAATGCAGCAAATGGGTGACCCTTTTCACTGAAAAAACCCCACGAGGCGGTAGGGTAACTTCACATATCTCACAAGAAGCAAATTATTTTTAACCTAGCCCTAGACATCATATCATGTCCTGGAAACTCGGAGTCGTTCGCGGCCGCATCAAAACATGTAAGGAACACAGAAGATGGCTGCTCCAGATGCACGAATTCCTGTACTCCATCCTAAGATTCTCGAAAAGGCAACAATATATTTTTTGTCTGCGAGGCTGTGATCGGATACGCCGCCGTCAGAGTTTATTCATTGCCGATTGCTGATAGTCATTACCATCAGGATTGGTGGAGCTTGAGAGTTTTTTTGATAAGGAATTGAGAAGTCTACGAATAAAAGAAAAGCACCGAAATCCGACTGTGTGGGTTACATAATAATTTGAACTTCCTCGTGCTTTGTCCAAACACGTGCAACTATCCCTCACTGCCACTCGCCGCGTCTAACTCGTATTGTTTTCTTCGACCCAACATCACTAGAAGATCTAGGGGCAGAAACTGTCATGGGTATCTTTTCAATTACTTCGTCTCTGCCTAGAGGTCATGATCATCTGGTCTGGATGTATGGTTTATCTTCATGTGGGACACGAGATGGAGTTTAGGAGACATATTATGATGTGCAGCACACTGCAGGTTCCGAACTTCCTACAGGGGTGATGCATGATGTTACGGATGTCGGAAAACCCTGTCACAAGGGCATTCGTTTAAGGTTTGGGCAAAGAGCTCATCAAATCCCGGTAATGCTCTACAGTCGACTCTGAAGTAAGTCATACCCCCTCCGTTCACGGCCAAAGCTATGCCTTATCACAGCTATGCCTCTATGGGGGGGGTCAGGGTCAGGGTCAGGGTCATATCCAAGATTCCCAGGATATAGATAGTGTGAATGTCAGTGGCGAGCAAGGGTAAATTTTGGCTGTTGCTCACTTTCAACCTCTGCCGC